>BQNB010046648.1:0-43576 GCA_026074375.1 Tanacetum coccineum
AACCTAGAACAAGTTTGACTCTTATAGAATCGCACCATCGTTTCTTTCCAGTTGTCACAAGTTTGATTCATATAAAATCATATAAGTCACCTACCATAAGCTTGTTTGATGTTGGCTCAAGCAGGATTTACATCTTCATAGTGATTGAAATCACTCGGATGTTCTGGCAAAATCACAAGGATAATAAGTAGGACTCTTAATATGTTAACTTGTTATTCACATTGTGTGACTTAGCAAGCATGATTTGACAAGTTTCCTAATGAGATATATGGATGATCTCTTTTGGCTCTAGACTCAATAGTGCACTTTGTTTTTAGTGATCGGAGGCTGAAGCAGACTGCCACCTTTTCAATACCAACTAACTCGGAGTGAAAAAGTTGATAGAAATGCGTGTAATCTCCGTGAGAAATGAAACAAAAATCTTTTGAGAGATTCTGAGTGGCTAGGGAGAGTTGTGCGTTGCATCACTGGGTCCATGATGTCAGTCTTTAATGTCAGCAATCATCTTTGTGATTCTTGACAACAGATGTATTGACCCGGTTTCTGCCTAAGTGTAAGGAGGGCTTCTTTCTTTTCACCCTTTATCTTAACTTTTCTTTTTAATTCTTCAACCCCTTCAGCGCTTACCGAGACTTCATAAATAGTACCTTGTTGGGTTTGTTCTAGTACTAGCTCTATCTCAGTCGGCACTCTTCCTTTATTCTCACTTTTACTCCTTTTTTCATACCTAAGGACTACTACAATATCTAGTGGAATATCCCTAGGTAGATCCCTTCGGTTCTGGCTGGATCATGGGAATGAATACCTAAGATTAACCACCTTATAACTCCAATGTAGTAATTAAAATGGTCGGTCTTTGGTATTTCCACATTTTAGCCAACCACGTAACCATTTGCTCCCCCTTCATATGTGCATCTATTAATCGAAAGAGTTTAGCACATATATGGGATAGCGTACACTTGAGATCTTAAAATTAACATCTTTAGCTATGTATTTTAATCACATTTTCTCCCCTTATCAAAAATGTCAAATCTCTTGATATTTTGGATATCAATTGATTCAAATATTAATGTGTTCGGGGAAAAATGTCCAATTATTAACAAGCTTATTATTGGAACATGTTAACGCTCCCCCTCAATTTTTGGGGGTATTATACGGTGTTTGAGTACGTTAATTTGAAAAAATTTGAATTTACTAAGAAATTCTTAAAAATTCATACTCAAACACTATATAAGCCTAATAATAGTTTACACTACGTATTTAGATATTCACAAAATTTATTATATACGAGAAAGTGACCTGATATGGATAAGGACGCAATATGACAAAGTCATATCGTCCGTTCAAGCAGCCTGAAGTCATTTTTGTATTCTCTGCCTCCAACAAACTTCTCTAAATTCCTTGTCAATCTCCTCTCAAATAGTTGTTGATCGATCGCCTTGATCATGAAGTGGGACCTTTTTCTGTCCAAGTTACTCCATCTTCTATTTAGCAAGTAATACATCCTTAGGTTGTTAGCAATATCATGAAGAACCCGTCGAACAAATGTGAGTGTGCCGTCACAGAACTTGTAAAGTTCATCGGAGCGCATCAACCTGTTTCTCTTGAACTTATCTTGATAGATGATACCTTGAGGGTTTTTGTATGCAGTGTATGGTGTCAGTTTGGAGATGTCAGATCTGAAAGTCTCAGGCTTGGTGATGTTAAGTTTCTTCTGGTAGCTTTTCAAACTCAAGTTGAAGGTCTTCCACCCGCTTAAGAATAACAATGCGCCTGGTGAACATTCTCAATGCTACATTCAGGTCGAAAATGACATCTTGCTCTAAGTTGGAGAGTTTCTTTTGGACCAAGAGAAGCAGTAGATCTTCAATATCATGTAGATTAAGTCTTGGGAAGTCGCCTTCCTTGAACTTGTGTAATGATTGATCTTCTCGTCGAACGATAATCTCCTCTAAATAGCCATACACTTTAACATGGGTTACTCCAATGATTATTTTCCTGGAGAACACATCATGCTTGGATTCCCTGTTGCTTGTATAGCCATATGATGTGTGCGATACGGGTCAGTTTTAAATTTATAACTTGGTATACCAAATTCTTCAAGCAAACACATTTACGAAGCAATGTGAACTCGTCGGTTGTATAGCGGATATGATGGTAAGCCGGGATCATTCGCGGGGATTTGGGTGTTTCGACTTGTTAAAGAGTTCGATGATAAAAGTCCTAATATGCAAGCAAGCAATGATAAAACTGATTCAATAACAAATAGATGTACTTGGTTGGACTTAGTTTAGGAATCCGATTTGATATGAAGGTGGCAACGACTAACAAGTTGATTAAAAGAATTGGAGGTTATCCAATCTATTGTTTTCAAAACTTTTTTATCTTTGTCAAGACTCCTAGTGACAAAAACAAGCATTAAGCACAATCAATCAATTCAAGACCAAGACAACCTTTATGAGTTTGATTCGCGGTTCGTTTCACAAACCATAGACATCGATTATAATGTTCCTAATTATACCAAACCGCTTAAGAAATGATCAATACAAAAGGTAGCCAATCGTAGACAAAAAGGCGACAATTGATTGATTAACAATACCCCTTTCGGCCTATGATATTCTCAACAAACAATCCGGTTGGTAAAACTATGCCACTTTAGAACATAAGAACAAATGGATCTAAGACTTAGCTTGAAATTGAATTAACATGCCACACTATCATAATCGAATCTTCATACCACAAACATCATCTAACCAAGCACATAAATGGACTAGCCACTCATATTAAATAAAGACATAATTCTAGAAAATAATGCATTCTTAAACATAATGAAAGTTCTTACAAAAAGTATTGCAAAAGCTTAAAGGAATGTAAACTAGGAAATGACAAACTTGTGACTTAGAGGGATCCTTCCTCCTTCTTGGCTTTCTTGGAGCTTCTTCCTGATTTTCCTGGAATTGGATGGCTTTGGAGAGGAGTGGTAACTATGAGGATTAGGATTGGAGAAGAGTGAGGTGTGTGTTAAAATGAGGCATAGAGTTCTCCTATTTATACTATTGTTTTATGTCGGTTCCAGGGTCTAAAGGGGTGTCCAAAGTCGGTTTAGAGGGTCTAGATCCTTCTTGATTATCCAGGTTTCTTCTAAAGTGAAATGAAAAACGTGGGCTCCAAGAGCCGGGCGGCAAAGCCTCCTGCCGGGCGGCAATCCTTCCTGCTGGGCGGCAGACTCTCCAGCCGGGCGGCTAAGAGGTCGCTGGTGAGATCTATGTGTTGGATTTCTCGTTTAATGCTCTTGCTTGAGTTGTGCTTTGCCATGGGTCTTTGTACTTCACCATATCTTCATTACAACTTGATCTTAGATCTTGGTAGCTTGAGTAATTAGATTTCTTCTTCTTTGAGATGCTTCCGCACTTGATCCTGATACATGATTCTTCGCACTTGAGATAATCTTCGCATGTTCGTCTCTCCTTTTCTTGTTTTCCTGTATTTGGCTGCAATTACACTAGAAAGCACATTTCGACATAATCGAGTAATAAAACCATAGGTAACTGACCAAATAACTAATACAAAAGTATGAATAATGCTCCCAAAACATACTCAATTTGAGCGTTATCAAACCCCCACACTTAAACTTTGCTTGCCCTCAAGCAAATCTAGAAAACAATTTCCTTAAATGAGATGTAATTTACCAAGCACGAGTACTCGATAAATCCAAGTGTACACATCAAAGAAACACGCTAACTGTTTTTAATGGAAAACAGTACAGGTGTATGATTTTGTAACACCCCCATTTTTACATATAGCAGCGGAAGCTAATCTGGGGTATTACTTCATGGTACAACAGTCATAATCATAGAAAACGAATCAAAAAGAGTCGTTTATGAAAATAAGTTATCATTCATTATTTCTTCAGAGTTTTTACAAAAGAGAGGTCCTAACATCTGTATTTACAAAGTGTGAATGATAACGGTTTTTCCATCTTTAAAAAATTGGTCCTCGCATCCCGTGCATTAGTTACCTGAGATAAAACATGCTAAAAAGTCAACACAAAGGTTGAGTGAAATCCATAGGTTTAAGTAATATAATTTGAATGCAAATGCGATATTTGGGTTACGTTGATATACACCCAGTATTGAAAACATATTTATTATTGCCATTAGCTCATGAATCTGAAGCCTTAGGGTATGGTGATACGTTATAGCCCCTGCGGGTACCTTTGCCAAAATACCCGCGTGATTTCTAATGATGTGCAATTGGTTACACGTAAAAACTGGGATACACAACGGGGATGGTAAAGGCCCAAATAGATCTATTCACATCATTCGCGCTTACTACGGAGAGTAATTAACGGTTCATGATTATGGGGACTTTAAAGCAAAAGCAGTTATTTAGGATTAGTAAATTGAAATAGCCATTAAGAAATTAAATTGCATTCATGTTTATAGCATGTATCCCCTCGCGGGTTTATAAAAAGATTGAAATGCGAGGCTATGAACTCACCTGAACAGTTATAGGGAAATTGATAGCAATGTATATGAAATGAATAGTAACGGCTTCGTCACGGGCAACCTGGGGTAATATATGTCAAGTCTTAGTTTGATTGAATATGTAAGATTTTACATCGATGTCGGTTTTGATATTAAAATTATCATAACACCGTTCGGGCCATCATAATTCAGAAGTCATTCAGTAAACGTTTGAGGAGCTAGGGCACTTTAAATCGTAAACCCAACAACTCAGTCAGAACGTAATACCAAGATGAAACTCCTTAATATGAAGCTCCCTAGTATTGTGGTATGATATGAATCCGGGACATGATTTTTGAAAGCACATCGATGATGAATGATATAATAGTTATAACATAAGCAGTTTTAAGCATTTTATTCAATATCTGGAAATGTTAAGCACGTCAAGCGTTAATTAAAGTTATGTCTGGTAATGTTTTGAATGTGTTTTTATACTTTTTTAAAATGTTACATTTTAGACCCTTGAGTTTGAAAAGTGGCAGAATATACCCTTGGAGTTTGCACTTTTACGACTTTGGTCCCTCAAGTTTAAAAGATATACCAAGTAAACCTTGTACTTTAAAAAGTGACATAATAGACCCCTGTAGTTATAACTTTGATAAAATGACACTTTTAGTCCTTTTAGTTATAAGTTTCTAAAAATTACGATATATACCCCTTGCATGGATAATTTTAACAAAACATGTCCAAATTGCCATGCAAGCTTATTTTAACATTTCAATAGACATTTATAAGTTATAATAAACTAAAATATGAAGATTTAACACAACGCAAGTTTAAATTAACGATTCGTTAAGCTAGGAAGTAAAACGGGTCATATTAGGGTTTTAAAATGAAAACGCGCGGGTTTTAAGATTAAATTCTTTCATGACTTATCAAAGCACTTATTTTAACATTATATAAGCTTATTAGGATAGATTATAACAAAATTTTACAAGTTTAACCCATAGTTTAAGTAAAAACATGAAATTAGGGTTTCGGGTGTACGGTTTTGGATCAAAAAGGATTTAACACTTAGGTTTTGAGTTCAAAGCTTTTATATTATGCTTTTTCAAGATCATTATGGGAACTATTATAACGTTACATGAGCAGATTATAAGTTTTGGAACTGGTTTGAGCTTAGGCTTTCGGAATGGGTTGAAATCGAGCTTTCGGCTCCGTTACGGCTAGAGTAACTGATCTCGGCTTTGTTTTCTTCAGGGCTTTGCTTCTTGAATGTCTTTTATGATCCTAGGATCATATGGGAGCAAAGGATTGTGCCTTAAGGGTTATAGTGAGGAAGATGGGGCACGTTGCGACTTTTGAATGAACACACAAAGCCCCTATTTATACCCATTTGAAGGTATAAGGAGTAAGAAAGGGTTATGATCTGGTATTGACACATAGTAGGTCTAGTGTATGATGTGTATAAGCTAGAAATTCAGGTGTGGAGGTCTAGGAAAGTAGCTTTGGTGAGGTGGTTGTCCATTTTGATGTCGTGGCTGAAGTAAGCAAAAGAGAGGCCATGTGCTCTTAATTTTGACCAAGGAATGGTCTAAGCAGCTGGGTAAGCAGCTTTAGGGTTTCTAGAAGAGGTTTACATAAGTTATTTGCACTTGGAATGGTTTTGAAGGGTTCAAATTAGTAAGAAGGGTTAGGTGTTGGTCTGTTTTAGGGTTCGACTAGGTTTTCACAAGTTTTCAAGTCTTTATTTCATGTATAAATGATTAAGGATAGTTAATATATTTAGCCAAGGTCTAATATAGGAAGGATTAGCAAATATTAGCAATTGGTTTGGGTTAAAACGGATTTGAAATGAAGAAATGAGGTCACGGGTTTGATTAGGGCACGTTTAGGGTTTTCTTGACTTTCTTGGTTTATATTTTGCATACTCTTGATTAGGAATGATGGAATACAGATCCTAGAGCTTAAATAAAGTATTATCAATGAAGTTTGATCATTGGTTTTAGTTAAAATGGGTTGATTTGAATTGAAAGGACTAAGCCGTTTTAGTGTGGAATTAGGGTTTCATATTAGGCTTTTAGGGTTTTTCTAACTTTGTACTTCTCATAACTTTGTTGAAGCAAGGATGTTAATAATTGATAAGGTTGTAAAATCATTTTATGGGTTTACATGACTCTTGTTGCTTACTTGAGATGAGATGGTTCTAAAAATGGAGGTAAACGGTGTCTCAAAATCACAATTAGGGTACAATTAGGGTTTTCTGGATTTGTTTCTTGTATAGTTGAAGTAGAATGATGAAATAATAATGGATTATGATTGAGAATGTTGTAATTTATGTTATTATAACTTATTTAAGAGTTGTTTTGAGTTTACAATGGATAAAAATCAAGAAACGGGTCATGATTTAGAAACTAGCTCGGTTTTAGGGTTTAGGGTTTTGAATTAGGGTTTTGAGTATAAAAAGATGTATGAAAGCTTATGAATAGAATATTTAGGGTTTATACATTGTAGAATGAGTGTAGTAGCTTGTACACAAGTGGTGGTGAAGAAATTAGAATGAAAACGGAGGTAAAACGGCTATTTTAGAGATCATGCTTAATGACTTATACATTGAGCTTTTAGAGATTTGTACTTTGAGTTGAAGAGATTTTATATTTCAAATGAGATGTTATATTTCTTGTACATATGCTTTAGTATCTTGTGCATTCACTTTAGATGTTAATCCTTCATGGAATTAGGGTTTAGAGGCATCCGATAACGGTTTAAAGCCCGTTTTGATATAACGTTGCGAATGGTACATTATAGGAATAATGTACTTTGTAAAAATGATATTATGATATTGACTTGATATATTATGATGATTTCTTGACATATATGAAGATAGGATTGTCATATGTAGGTTGCCTGAGCCTGTTATACTTTATGTTATGCAAAGAAATGTTGCACATTGAGATATTGGCACAAATGTAAGTAAATGTTAATGTAATAAGCCAAAAAATTTCCCTAAAAAAGGTGAGTTCATATATAACTGATAGATTGTACATCATCTAACTTAATAGATGGATATTTACATTTATGAAAATTGCGGGTTGTTATAGTCTCCACCCCTTACAGAAATCTCGTCCCGAGATTTAATTGAACTTGAAGTGATGATTGAAAATAAATGAGGATATTTGGCACGAATTTCATCTTCGCGTTCCCATGTAAACTCTGGTCCTCTTTTAGAGTTCCATCGTACTTTGATTATAGGAATACGACTTCGCTTAAGTTGATTTATCTCACGGGTCCATAAGTTCACTGGTTCTATCTACAATGTTTGTTTTGTCAGATCGAGTTGAAGTTCTTTTATTTGGATTAATATGATATTTCGTCGGATAGCATGTCTTGAGATTCGTAAAACGTGGAGGAAAGTATGTGGATTCTATGAGAGCTCTTCAGGAAGCTCTTGTATGTACTGCTTTAGCCATTCGTTCATGGAGTTTGAATGTCCAAATGTTCTCGTGGTAGCTTTTCCTTGTTTTCCAATCGTAAGATACCTTACGAGGTGATACTTTTTAAACAGAACACGGTCGCCAAATTGAAATTCTAAAGGCTTTCACCTTGCATTGGCGTAACTTCTTTGTAGTTCTCCTGCAGCTTGCAAGTTGTTGACGATTTGTACTGATCTTTTCAACGGTTTTCTTGAATTTATTTCTGGTCCAGTAAGTTGAGAATCTCCAACTGCGGCCCAGCATACAAGGTGATCTACACTTTCGGTACATAAACGTGCTTTCGAACGGTGCTGCCTTGATAATGGCATGTTAATTATTATTGTGGGAAAATTCTCCAATGGTAAATGTGTTCCATACTTTTGCTGAAAATCTATGACACAAGCTCGTTGCATGTCTGTCGTGTGTTGGATGGTTTCTTTCACTTGTCCATTCTGTTTCAGATGATATGCTGTACTCATGTCTAGTTGAGTACCCAAAGCATTTTGCAATGATTGCCAGAATCTGGTTTGTGAATGACTGTCACGATCCGAGGATGTTTGAGATTGACACGCATGTAGAAGACTATTTCTTTGATGTATAACCTTGTAAGAGTTTCCATACTATCAGTCGCTCGAATGGGTATGAAATGAGCTGATTTGGTAAGACGATCGACAATGACCCAGATGGCATCATGTCCGGTTGAGGTTTTGGGTAGCTTTGTAACGAAATCCATTGTTATCCTTTCCCATTTCCACATAGGATGGCTTTTGACATTCTGCTTTAACTCTAGAACATGTCAAACACTTGCTAACATATTCTGCGATGATTGCCTTCATGTTAGGCCACCAATAGAGTTTCTTTATATCATGGTACATCTTATCAGAACCCGGGTGAATAGAATATTTGGATTTATGAGACTCATGCATGATTAAGTCTCTTAAACCGCCAAAAAGTGGTAACCAGCTTCGGTTTTTGATACAACGAGTTCCATCAGGACGAATTTCAAATGATTTGTCCATTCCTCGTAGGTTCTCGTTTTTGACATTTTCTTCTTTGAGGGCTTCATTTTGGGCTTCGAGAATTTGAGATGGTAATTTTGGATGAACGGTTAAGATTAATGCTCGAACTCGAAGAGGTTTGATTCGTTTCTTTCGACTTAAGGCATCTGCCACAACATTTGCCTTTCCGGGATGATAACAAATCTCACAATCATAATCTGCGAGTAGTTCTAACCATCGGCGTTGCCTCATATTCAATTCTTTTTGACGAAGAATATGTTGAAGGCTTTTGTGATCAGTGAAAACTGTACACTTTGTACCGTATAGATAGTGTCTCCAGATTTTAAGAGCGAATATTACTGCTCCTAATTCAAGATCATGAGTGGTATAGTTTTCTTCATGAGGTTTGAGTTGTCGAGATGCATAAGCAATGACTTTTTCTCGTTGCATTAGTACAGCTCCTAACCCTTGAAGAGATGCATCACAGTAAACGACAAAATTATCGTTTCCTTCTGGTAATGCTAAGATTGGTGCTTCACAGAGTTTTTGTTTAAGAAGTTGAAAAGCTGATTCTTGTTCTTCGCCCCAGATATAACTCTTGTTTTTCTGGGTTAATTTAGTCAAAGGCTTTGCAATTTTTGAAAAACCTTCGATAAATCTTCGGTAATAGCCAGCGAGTCCTAAGAATTGACGCACTTCTGTGGGTGTAGCGGGGGATGTCCAATTCTTAACGGCTTCGATTTTGGCAGGGTCAACATGAAGTCCTTGATTATCAATGAGATGACCAAGAAATTGCACGATATGTATCCAGAAATCACATTTAGAGAACTTGGCATACAATTTCTCTTTTCGGAGTAATTCCAAGATAATCCTGAGATGACTTGCATGTTCTTCTTCGTTGCGAGAATAGATAAGAATATCATCGATGAACACAATTACAAATTTATCCAGATATGGTTTACAAACACGATTCATGAGATCCATGAATACAGCAGGTGCATTTGTTAAACCAAATGGCATGACTTGAAATTCATAGTGTCCGTATCTCGTTCTGAAAGCAGTCTTAGGAATATCTTCTTCCCTTACTCTCAGTTGATGATAACCTGATCTTAAGTCGATTTTTGAATAAACGCTTGAACCTTGAAGTTGATCGAATAAGTCATCGATCCTTGGTAATGGATAACGATTCTTTATGGTAAGTTTATTCAACTCTCGGTAATCGATACACATTCTGAAAGATCCGTCCTTCTTTTTAACAAATAAGACAGGAGCTCCCCAAGGCGATGTACTTGGTCGAATGAAACCTCGGTCGGTTAGTTCTTGAAGTTGGTTAGATAACTCCTGCATTTCTGAAGGAGCCAATCTATAAGGTGTTCGAGCTACAGGTGCTGCTCCGGGGATTAAGTCGATTTGGAATTCTACTTGGCGAACGGGAGGGAGACCAGGTAGATCTTCAGGAAAAACATCTGGAAATTCTTTGACTACGGGAATGTCTTCTAGTTTCTTCTCGTCTGATTTCTTCTCCATTACTTGAATCATGAAAACTTGACAACCTCGGGATATATACCTTTCGGTTTTTATACAGGATATGAGATTTAGTCGAGTTTTACTTCGATCACCTCGAATGATTAGAGTTTCACCGTTGATAGGAATGTGAACAACTTTTTCGTCACAGAGAATTTTGGCATGATACTTGGATAACCAGTCCATACCGATGACAACGTCGAAACTACCAAGCTTAATTGGCATGAGATCGATTTCGAAAGGTTGATTTAGCAGGGTTAAAGTGCAGCCTTTAATAACAGTGTTTGTGCTTACTAAGTTTCCGTCAGCCATTTCGATATCGTAAAAGGTATCTATTGTAATAGACGGAATTTTTAGCTTAGAGGCAAGCGATATGGATATAAAGCTTCTATCAGCTCCGGAATCAAACAATACTTTGACTAAATGCTGATTTAATAGAAACATACCCGTAACTACATTCAGGTCTTGTTGAGCATTCCTATCTTTCAGTATGTAGGCTCTTCCTTGGGCATTGATGTTGGTCTTGCGGCACTGATTTATATAATGCCCTTTTTCTCCACAGGCATGACATACAACTGTCACTGGTAGTTGATTACTTCCAGTGGCTGGCTTCTTGTTTTGGCAGTTCTTACTCAAATGACCCACCTTGTTGCAAATATTACATTTGCCAGTACAAGGTCCGTTGTGATGGAAATTGCATCTCTTGCACAAAGGGAGATCTCTGGCATACCTACCGTTTTCTGATGGAGTAACAACATAGGCTCTACCAGCTTCTTGCCTTCAGTTTTGTTGTTGACGATTGTTGTAGCGATTGTTGGTGTTGCGGTAGTTGTTGTTGCTGCGGGAGCTATTGTTGAAAGTTCTTCTGTCGTCAAACTTTCTTTTGTTGTCACTCGATACTTGCATTGGAGCATGCTTAGTTACTTGATCCATTAGCCTTTGGGCTATGTTGATGGCTTCCTCTAAAGTTTGAGGTTTAGAGGCAGTAACATTTCCTTCAATGCTTCGAGGTAGTCCCCCGATGAAAGCTTCCAAGAGTTTATCGTTGTTTGGCACCATGTTTGGACATAGAACCGTTAATTCTTGGAATCTTCTAACATAAGGTTTAAGATCATTTCCCTTTACAATCAGATTGTAAAGTTCTTCTTCCATCTTTCTGATCTCAGTCCGGGGATAATACTTGTTTGTCAAAAGCCTTTTTAACTCAATCCAGGTGATTTGATTGGCTTGCTCTATTGCCATAGGCTGGGCATATGCATTCCACCAGGACAAGGTATCGCCAGTTAAAGTACCAGTAGAAAATGTTACTTTGTTTTCTTTGGCACATCTGCTATGAAAGAATACTGATTCGGTTTGTTCAAACCAACGAATAAGGCCTACTACTCCTTCTGTACCATTAAAGTAGAAAGGTTGACAGCTAATGAACTCTTTGTAGTTTCCCGTTTTCACTGCAGGAGTTCCAATAGGACCGGTGTTCCTGTCGGGATTACTAGCACTTGCCATTATCGCAGCTTGAGCTTCTAGAGCCGAGGTGACACTATCAGCAACTAACTTTCTAATGGCATCTTGAGTCATAGCTGGTGCTTCCGTTGTTGATGCTCTTTTTGGAGGCATTCTACCAACAAAAGATAACACGTAATAAGAATGATATCACAAGTATAATGCTTGTTCTTCTTTAAAATGATTAAAGAGAAATGCTTATTTTTGAAATGCTTAAAGAATAATGCTTCATTTAAGCATTTTTTTAACAATGGTGATATCTAAAGGTTATGGTATGATGATGAATGTATGATGGATGAATGATGAATGAATGATGAATAATGATGAGATGAATAAAGTGGTAAGAAACAACAAGGTAGATAACGGGATTGCCTTTGTATTTAAGAACAACTTGCCTTAGTACTATACATAGTCAAGATTTGACAAGTGTTTTTATTTATACCACACATCCCGTGGCTAGGTTAAAGCTAAAAACTGAAATTTAAACTAGAAACTGGATGATCATTCCATGCGGTTCTGGAGTTTGATGATGGAGTTCATGAGATTTTCTATGTCTGCTTGGTGACGAGTTTCCATGTCGTTGATAACTTCTGCTAATTCAGCGATTCTGTAGCGAGCTAAGGAAATTCTTATGGTTGGTATCCTATTTGCTTTCTTGGAGTTTGAGTGTTGTGAGTATGAGATTGCTGTGAGTTCTGCGCCTAAGGCGCGTCAAAATCACGTTGGTATGATTATTGTTCCTTTATCGAGTCCTTGATGGCGTTTTTCATCTGTTCAAAATGTTCAGGAGGGATTTCTTCTAGATGAAAAAACATTGAATACCCTGAATTTGCTATTCTTGTCGCTCGATAGTTGACTTTCGAGAGGTTTCGCCAATCTCAAAAGTTTGAGGTTGGAAGGGGTAGAAGAGTGATTTGTTGGTTGAAAAGAAGTCCTTCATGGGTAGAAACGAATTCTTGCGGTTTAGGAGGTAAGATTAATTGGAGGCGGGATTGGTGATTTTTCAGTATAGAAAGCTTATAAAGCTTTCAAGTAAGGATCATCGGGAAATAACGAAAGGGTCGGTGGGGCAATTCCAAATAAATTGGAAGCACTAGAGTAAGTTTTCCCTGGAGAGGCTGGGGCATTAGGGGCATAATCCGGAGAAGCGGGGAACATTAGTTTGGGAAATTAGATGAATAGATTCCTCCAAAATTTGCAATAGGATGGTCGGGGGAAGACATCGTTCTGCTTAACAACCCAGCAAGTCAGCAGTAAATAACATAATTATTTATTTAGTAATATAATAGTTATGTAACTTTACATACCATTCCAGGAGATATAGCGTCATAGAGGACTTTCTTGGATGGAAAAGAAAAGTAGTTATAGTTAAGGTTTTAACCTTGTTCTCTAAAACGTTGGCTCTTGATACCAAATCTGTAACACCCCCATTTTTACATATAGCAGCGGAAGTATTCTGGGGTTATTACTTAAGTAGGTTAAACTGTCATAATATAGAAAACGATTCAAAAGAGTCGTTTATGAAAATAAGTTATCATTCAATATTTCTTCAGAGTTTTTTACAAAAGAGAGAGTCCCCCCAAATCTGTATTTTACAAGTTGTGTATGTTAAACGGTTTTTTTCCATCTTCATGTCTGTTAGATATGAGTAAAAGACTCGGTCACCCCATTTGTTTACTGTTTATTATAGCTCGTAGTTTAAGAGTTAATAGTACGTTTTTCGGTTTTAAGTCGGGTACGAATACCCGGTATATTGTAAGTACTATATATAGTCTCTTCCAACTTTGGAAGAGACAAGCTAGTCATTATTTCATTTCATAGAAACACATACACTCTCTCTCTAGAATCTCTCTCTTGTGTTTCTCTCACTAGAAACTAGCTAAACCACTCGAATCATCACCCGTGTTTATGATTAATCGATCTACAATTGGTATCAGAGCCCTTGGTGGGATCGTGGTTGATTTGTTCGTGGTTATAGATCAATTACGTAGGATTATTTTGTTAGAAAAAACCACGGCTCACTTTTGATTTTGGGCTTATTGTTTGTTAATCTTGCTCTCTACTTGTTCTACACATCAAAAGGTTAGAGTGTTACAAATTTCGTGGCTAATACAAGCTCCTAGTTCGAGTTATAAGCTTTTAAAGCTTAGTGTTCTTCGTGGAGGGTTGCTTCATATTGGACGATTCTCAAAGAAATACGAGTTAAGGTGTGTTTAATCGTCATATACACACTTAATATTGTATGTTGTAACCTAGTTTCGTGGCTGGCTTAATTTTGGTTAATTCGTCCAAGTGTTCTTCGTGGAGGTTTGCTTATTTTATTATTGTTCTTCACGGCGAGTTGACAAGGTTGGGACAAGATCCGGAAATTTAGGAAAAAGTCAAAGGCGAGTTGCCAAAAGTCAAAGGCGAGTTGCTTAATTTTAATAATTATATTCGCGGCGGTTGGTTGATATTTGGTGGCGAGTGCGTGTTCACGGCGGTTTTACACAGGTTAGTATGCCGTGTTGCTCAGGCAGTTGCTTACGTTTATGGCAACGAGTTTTGCTAAACGGCGGTTTATGCTAAACGGCGGTTTGCTAAAGGCGGTTTGCTAACGGCGAGTGGCTAAATCGGACGTAGCTAAACGGCAAACAACCATTACCCTACTTCCTCGAGTTGGAGTTAATCGAGTGAGGTTAGCGTTCGAGTTTAAGGCCTCCAGGATGTTGCTAAACGGCGAGTGCTAAACGGCGAGTTGCTAAAACGGCGAGTTAGTCAGACTAGGCAGCGGTTTGGTTATTTAAATATACGGCGAGTTGGCCTGTTAGGCAGCGGTTTGCTCAATCAATAGGAGGCGGTTTGGTTGATTTCAAAGCGGCGGGTTGATAGAAACATATACGCAGCGGTTTGATTAAAAAAAATTAAGTAATTTGTAATCTTTTTTCTATAGCCTTTTTAACTTATTTTTACATCAAATTCAAATTTTGGTAAAATAGGGTATGAATTATTTTCGGTCGGACACCTCTTTTTAGAGACACTTTTTTGGCGGATAAAATTTAGTTATAAATATATTTTTTTTCTTTTAGCCTTTTTTGCTCATTTTTACACAAAATTTGATTTTGGTAATTAGGTAAATATTTTTTTTTTCATTATCAAACTGCGTTAAATTTCAACAAATCAACAAAACCATATATCACAAACCACCATTAGTCATTTACGGGTTGTTCTATTGATTTTGTAAAATCCCTGGTAAACGCTTATCGTTTAAATCTTAGACATGTAAAATCCCGGCTTTATTTGTGCACGTTAATTGCATATCATGGAAATCTTTCATCTGGAAGGATCCAATCTATATGAAGCCGGAGACATTCATATGACTCGAATACTCTGTTTGAGGTAAAAGACATGTCTACCTTACTGTAAGATCATATGGATGAGTATCATGAGTACACGAGATGCAAAAGCGAATGTTACAACACAAACTTAGTTGTTGACTCTGATTGGCTGACCTATACGAGTGATAGTAATATTATTCCGTATATGATCAGTCTGTTGGGAAGACATTAGTAAGAACATGTTGTAACCAAAGTAATGTATTCTTCTGTACGAAATGATGTATTGATGTTAATTCGCGATGAAATGCATGAAACATGTGTACAAAGTAGATTAACAAATAAGCCGATATGTTAAATAAATGACTCGTGACCTCTGAACTTGCGAGATATAAGGAACTGGTCGCGTGGGAATTGAAAAAAACGGGCAATGTTTGAATTAACTGTTTAGAGAACAAAAAATTGAATGAACAAATGAGAATAATCATCTCGACCGAAATGAAAAGAAACTTCTTTAAATTCGGAACTTCATTGCACAATTACCAACTTCGTTCTACCCTTAACCATTCATAGTAATGAGGGAAGAAGCGCATAATGTTGAAAAAGGATTTTAATCAAAAGGAAGACAAATTCCTTAAAGAGTTTGTAGACTTTTAAAGAGATAAAAAAATAAGTTGA
Source organism: Tanacetum coccineum (assembly GCA_026074375.1). Taxonomy (NCBI): domain Eukaryota; kingdom Viridiplantae; phylum Streptophyta; class Magnoliopsida; order Asterales; family Asteraceae; genus Tanacetum; species Tanacetum coccineum. The sequence continues at coordinate 15,954 of BQNB010046648.1, forward strand.
AGATAGATTATACAAACAGTGTCCACGTATGCTCAAAAAGTTCACATGTTGTGTCAACCAAAATCATTTTTTTGATGAAAAGCAACAAGGTTGCATTAGGCTACAAAAAGCACAGAGATCATAGTCTACTGTGTATAATGGTCATTTTATGCCTTTTGTTGTGTCACAATTCCAATCATAACACCCACTGTCATACATGACTCAGAGGATACACGTGAGTTAGCTGAGATAACTAGGAAAAGAATGTTGTTGAAAATGCAAAGCCCTTTATGTGTGGAAAATAAAATTAGGATTTCTCCCCCCGATTACTCGAAAGAGAACCTTCTTGCAACCTTGCTCCCCAAAGAAAGAAATTGACCCCAGGACAGTTATTTTGGTTCCCATAGATGACAACAACAGAAAAAAAAGGCTTGAGGACCTTAGCTCTAAACCAATTTGCAGCATTGAACAGTGTATCCACCCAATACTCCTGTCAGTTGTCCCCAGAATTCTTCCAACTAAAAGTCAAGTGAAGATTATTTTATGTACTCACACATAAACTTTTTACTGAATTTGTCAAAAACTTGCAAAACTAGAATCACACCGTCAGGTTTTGACTGCGGGGGAAAGAGTTTAATGAGCAAACGAAAAGATGGTCATCACTGAAGTTATTCATTTTTCAACACTCTTTAAAGAACACTTTGTTGGAGTTCAAACAGCCCTCTTTAAAGAAGTTAAAGTAATGGAAGAAATTTTTGATCAAATGAATGACGAAGTGGACCAGAATACTGTAGACAAGCAATGTGCTGAAATTGAAAGGAAAACCTTTCATTGCAAATGTGAATTGGATTGCTAAATGTTGTTTGTCGAATCAATTGTTGTTTGATGTGGAAAAATCACGTTGTCTAGATCTTGAAGCTGAGATGTCTAAAGTTCATAATGAGTCAAAACATATTTCAAAACTTGAAAGGGAATACCTAAATTTGCAATTAAAGTATCAACATCTTCAAGAAAGTTTTGATAATAAAAAATCACAAGCATCACAGGAAGCTCCTGATTTTAACTCATTCTTTAAGATCAAGAATCTGGAACATCAGATTCAAGAAAAGGACAACGTGATTAGAGACTTGAAAGTTCTAGTCTCTAATGTGAATGACTGAAGTTGTGAGCCTTATAATGCTAACGATGTCACTGATCTTCTTGAGAACGTTTAAGAGCAGAAATAGAAAAGGTTAAGCAGCATTACAAGGAAATGTTTGAGTCTATTAAGATCACGCGCACTAGCACTAATGCAAAGACATCTTCCTTGTAAACACAGATTAAGGATCTTAAGGCTCAGTTAGAAGGCAATTTGAAAGTTGCCACTAGAAGCTCTGTCAAACCAAAAGTTCTTGCGCCTGGCATGTATGCCATTGATGTTAAACCTATCCCTCATCCCCTTAAGAACAATAGGAATGCTCATTTAACCTATATCAACCATCTTAAGGAGAGTGTAGAAACAGTTAGGGAGATTGTAGAGGAAGCTAGAGTAGTTAAACCACTAGATAATGTACTTAACTATGCTTGTCAATACACTAAGCTTTCTCAGGAATTGGTAGAATATGTTATTGGCACTTGCCCAAAAGAATTCACCGAAAGAGATAGCAAGGCTCCTTCCATCCCTTTAACTAGGAAAAAGCAAGTTACTTTTACTAATAACACACAGAAACATGGAGTGCACCAGAAAGTTCAACAGTCTAATGTCCAGGTGATTCCTTCTACAGGAGTAAGCAGTTCCAATAAAACTTTATTGATGATTGAAAGAAAACCTTTTTGGTGGCTAGAAACCCTAACAATATTATAATGACTAGCTAACCTAATTTTGACTAAACTAGGTGTATTTATACTAAAAAGGATTAGCCTAGGAGGCCTTTGTGGGCTTTTTCATTAATGGCCCGTTTACATAATATTACACGCTTAAACGAGCTAGACTTTTGTCTTGTATCTTCGAGTGACCGAAGCTTCTTTGTTCGGGTCCATTTATGTGATCCTAACAATCTCCCCCTAGATGAGGTCATGAGAAGTTGTTTGAAGCTCACTCGTGCTTGTCTCTTTAGCTCGTTGTTGATAGGGTACTTCACTTGTTGTGCTTTGGTAATTCAATCTTTAACACCTTGATCATGATCTTCAGAACTTGATGTGATGACTTGATCTTGATCTTTGACTTGTTTAAGCTTTACTTCTCTGAATTACTTTGTGATCTTCTTTCACTTTGACTTTGCCATACGCTGAACTTTAGTCTCACATGCTCATATCTGTTGGAATCTGGAAAGCTTTGATGATGTATCTTCTTCTAAACTTTCTTGATTTCTTCAGATATGTGAGTAAGGATATGAGCATGTCTTGCATCGGATACTTTGAGTCATCATTCGCTATCATAGAACATTTAGTCACCAAAAAAAAACTTTTGTTATGTAAAATCCACTTAATGTGTTCTAGAAAAAACATTTTGTGAACACACAAAGGTTTTATATTTTGAAGGGACCAAGTATAGACGATACTCAATCTGGTCGGTTACAATAACCTCTGATTCCGTGAGGATCAATGATTACAGTATGAATACTGCACCTGTGATCAGATAGATTCATTAAAAGAACCTTCTTGACAGGTTTTCCGGCACGTGACAAGCTAGTTCCTCTAATACCTAAGTATCAGATTCCCTAATGTTCGCCGTTCTCTAGACCAGATGTCCGAAGACTAACACACTATAAGTATTTCTACTAATAGAATGTTAGGTGGAGTCAGTAAGTTACTATCTGTGACTATACGTACAATCCTTTTTCAGCGTTTTACTTCTTAATACAATTAAGTACCGTAAGAAAGGCTGTGGCAAAAAGATTTGATAAACATTCGATGTGTTAAAATTTGTTTGGGGCACAAACGAAGTTTTTAAATCAGATGCTTCTGATGATGTTTTGAAATATATCCCGAAAGATATGAAGTGACCTTGGGATATCTAAAATTATACAAGTACATTTATGGAAATCCACTTCACTAGTCGGCCGTAGTTCCGATAAGACCAGGCATGAGCTTTCATAGAATACATGGTGATACACCATCTCATTTCTCAGCATTCCATAAGAATCACTTTCTACGATCATGAAGCATAACGAGTCTTGTCATTTATCAAGATATGTGTGTATAGACACAAACTTTTGGTACCTTGACATTTTTGATCATATTAACACTTATGCTCCCCCCTTCACATGTTGCGTGTTAATCGATAGTTGTTTAGCACATGGCATGCGATAGGACTTTGCATTTTTAGAAATCAATCGAATCATTATTTATCCGTGTTACATGTTTAAGTCACATTTTCCTCCCCTCATCTAAAGTATGAAATTTGTGAAGGGTTTTGATCTAGACAGGGAATTAAAATGCTATCAATCTCCCCCTTAAAGGATAGGTGGAGGTGAAAGGCTACAAATATCAAAAGTGAGCCTATTAAAACAAGACCTTTAAGAATACCCAGACAGGAATGATACTGCAATCTGTCTTGAACTTGTAAGCGGTTGGTCGTGTCAATCTTTCAGCAATAGAATCAGCAACAGTACGTCCTTTTGACCTGCAACAACTGTTAGTATACTGATTCTCCCCCTCAAACAATGACCCGTGTGTCTTATGTTCGGATTTTGTAACCGCCGATACATGTTTGATAAAAACAAAGTTGTTTATGAGAAAAATGGTTCGGGGCTTAGACAACTTCTTGTCTGTATAGAAATAATGCACTGAAACGTACACTAAATCTCTGGGTTAAGACCGGGTTACAGTCTGAAATAACTGCAAGTCATACTACACTAAGATGTTTTTTTTTTACTAAAATATACATAAATATACACTGTGAAACAAATCTTGGTTAATCGGAGACAGACTCTCCTGTAGTTTCCTTCAGAGTCTCTGGTGAACAATTTGTTTATCTCCAAGCAGTGGGAGCAGTGTTGCGAAGCGCTCTCTCGTAATGCCTTCGTAAAAAATGCTCAGCCAGTTGGTATTTTGTCTCCACAAAATTACAATTCACACAACTTTCTTTTCAACCTGCTCTTTGAGGAGCGTGGTGACGGATTTATCCAATGTGTGGAGCGCGAGTGTTGGAACTATTCACTCCATAGATAGCTATGCACTTGGATTAGTCACAATACATTCGGAATTTTGTTTGAACGCTAAGACATAGTCTACGAAATGTTGAGGAGCGATCAGAGGATTTGAGCCACAGCATACTGATAGGGCAATGTATTTAGCTTCTGTTGTGGAGATGGCAGTACTTTTCTGCTATTTTTGGAAGTCCAACTAATCAAGTCGTTGTCGAAGAATTGAGCTGAACCGTAAGGAACTTTACGTGTGTCATGACTTGCCCCCCCCCCAATGCAATAGGCAGTCTGCTTAATGCTTTTAGGTCAAAGTCGGGGCCTTCGGGATACCAAATAGACCCATGTTAATGCATGCAGTTTAGGTATCGAATGATCGCTTGGATTGCAGAGAAGGTGCATTTCCAGTAGCTTAGCCTGGGTAACGTGGCCATCTCAAACAGAATTATATGTCAGGTCTAGTGCACTTAAGATAAATAGGGAGCCAACCCATTACCACGAAATCGTGTTAGGATCATTAGCTTTCTCCATCTTTCTTCATCAAGGTCGGGACGCTCGCACAATGGGTGAGCTCAAGGGGTGTGCATGTGTCAAAACCAAACTTTTCATGATTTCCTGTAGCATATTTGGATTGGTTGATTAAAGTTACCTCTGTTTGTTGAGAAACTTGTAATCCTAAAAAAGATATGACATTTGTCCCTGCATCGACATCTTGAAAAGTTGAGTGTCATCTCAAATGCAATTAATTTGCATGCCTTGGGATTGGTTAGAAGGCAAATGAGATTCTCTATTATATTTGTACCATAGAATATGTTTGCCTGCTTTCTGGTGAACAGAGTTGGATCGACCACGCCCTTTGTAAATCCTGACTTGATTAGAAACGCTGATAGAATGAATAGCTTGTCATACACGCACGTGGAGCTTGTTTTAAGCCATTAGAGAGCTTTTTGAGTCGGTTACACAATGCGTTTGGATGCTCTGGGATCTACAAATACCTTCTGGTTGACTAACATAGTTTACTTATTCTCTTCGACGTTGAGGAGGAAGGCAGTTTTCACGTCCATCTAGATATGACCATGTTCATACTTGCTGCAGTGAGCCATGAAGAGTCTGATCGCTTTCTAATCTAGCAAACTGGAGCAAAATGATTCATCTAATCAATACCAGCTTCCTGACGATATTCCTTGTCGCACTAAACCGAGTTTGTCTTCACGACTGTCTCCATATTCATCAATTAAATTTTGAAAATCCTTTTGAGCGGGATGGATGTAAGAATATTTATCTGGTCATGGTACAAGTATCACATACATCTAGACTTGTTCAAACTCATGAATTTTTACTGCATAGCCTCAATCCAGCACGAGAGCTTAAGGCATGCTTGTAAGTCTTTGGTTCAACATGATTAAGTAATTTCATTGAAGAAAGAAACACCACATCGCTTCGGTTTCTAGCACTGTTTTCCTGGTAGAGACAGGTCGATTCTTTATCCCACAATAATGTTTTTCTAGCGGACTATATGTGCTTGGAGGTCCTCTTTTGCACGTGAAGGTAATTGGTTTGTGGGGGAGTAAATCAGATATTGACAGTGTTGATGGAAAGATGCTTCTGAAAACCGGTGTTAGGAGCATTATAGGTTGTTCAAACAACCATTTACTGTCATCATGCTATCGAACAGTGTTTTCAACATAGAAATCACTAGTGTCTGGTAGAGGTAATTGATGAGGTAAGAGGCTTTGGAAATGCTGGAGCGCCTTTGAGAAAACGGGTGTGGAAGGTGAACATTGGATTCTCGGGTGCCGGGGGCATCAGGAACCATTAACCGGAGTTTCGGAACTACCGGAGGTATCGGAACAACCTCAATCATACATAAACCATTAAACAAATCGTCTTCTACCTGTTCTTTGTGGTAAGGGACACTAGGTGGTTCTGGGTCTTTTACTAGTGCAGAACGGCTGCGTCCTGACTGTAAAGCAGTAAGTTCGAGTTCGGTTACTGGTTTGACACAGAAGTATTTGTATTGAGGTGCGAAGGCCTGATACTGGTTTGTTACAGGCGTCAAACCCTTCGGTAAGTTCATCGGAATGGCAACATGAACGCGTTTCCTGAATCTTGCGCGTTCGTTTGTTGTAGATTTGGTACGCCTTTTTGGTGGGTGCATAGCCAACAAATATACCTATATCTGCTTTCGCCTTGAGTTTACCAACGTCATCGTAGTCATTGGTAGGATAGCATCAGGGATCAATACTCGGAAGTACAATAGATTAGGTTTCTTTCCCTTCAGCAGTTCATAGTAGGTCTTTCCATGAAGCGTGTGTACAAGAGATCGATTAAGAGTATAACACGCAGTGGCTACAGCTTCAGCCCATAGGAACAGTGGAGCTTTCGCAAAGATGTGGAATAGTACGAGCGCTTCCATAAGAGTTCGGTTCCTTCTTTTCGAAACGGCCGTTCTGTTGTGGATGACGAGGTGACGACTTGTTTCATGAGAAATACCAACACTCTCAAACCATCCGTCGAGTGTCTTATTCACAAACTCCGTTCCATTTATCTGTTCTGACGAAGCGAACAGTTGCATTTAGGGCTCGTTGAGTCTTCACATTAAACTTCTTCAATCTCTTGAGGAGTTTTCATCCTTTGTTCGAGAAAATCCTTACCCATCCAAATTGGTGTAATCAGCCACCTATCACCAAAACATACTTCTTTCCGTTGATAATTTCCGTTTCATGGTCACAGAGGTCCATATGCTAGTGTATGGAGAACTTCAGTATGTGTGTTTTCCGCCTTTAGTGGATGTGAATGCTTTCTAGCTTTTACCTAGATGACAAGTGGAACAATGGTCTTTGTCATATTTCAGCATGGGTATTCCACGGACTAGTTCATTTCGAGCCAATTCGTTCAAAAGTCGAAATTCAGATGATTCAACCGACGATGCCATAACCATTTGACTTCGTTGTGAAGAGGCTTTGTAAGCACGCAAATGGTGAAGCTGACATCATATCCTTCAGTGAGATGGAGTACAGGTTGGTAGTACGTGAACCATTGAGTAGATCCACCATATCGTAGTTGCGGATGTGACATGAATGCTGTCGGAATGCAACTTCTAAACCTCCATCACAAAACTGTCCTACAAAGAATAGGTTGTGCTTGAGTCCTTCAACATAATAGACTCGAGAGATGATAGTGTCACCCAGTTTATAATCACCATAGCAACGAATGCTAACATATCATCCGTTGCCAAACTCGCCACAGTGTAAGTACCATTGAATTTTTCTCAAAGTGATAAGACGCGCACGATCACCGGTCATATGTCTTGAGCATCAGAATAAGATTTACCTTAGTCACAATATGGTATCTACCTGCGATAACACAAACATTTACGGTGATAGGATGCCCTGAAGGGTTCCGGTTAGTTAACAATCAAAAATACCAGAGATCCCTTTGGAACCTGCCTTTCGATCACTAAGTTTATGGTTCAGATAAGGTAAACCTAGAACCATCGTCTATTTCGCCGGCGGCTAGAACTAGCACTCGGGTTAGTTCTATGGCATACCAGTAGGTTCCATTGATCCTAGTTAAAGGATAAATCTCATATTGTGAGAAATGCCATACCAGTAGGGCTTCTCTGAAGCTTGCTATTAGCAACAGGTTTGCTAATTGGTTTCCAGACTCTCTTAATGGGTTTCCCAACATTCTTAATGGGTTTCCATTCTTTCTTGGGTTGGCGTTTAAAACGCTTAGTCTGGTGGGGTTGAACATTCACAGACTCATCACACATAACCAAACAATCATTATGATTAGCAAAAAACAACGATTTGTTACATGCACCACAAACATTGTTCAAGTTTGAAACAGAAACAGGATGTTTAACAAGCAAATTAGAATCAACACGGATTTGCTGTTTATGCAAAGTCTATGGGGTGTTTTCTACTCTCCTCGCATTCGCATCTTAGCCGTCAAAGAACTTTGATTCCGAGGGGCTCATCTTAGGCACAGTTTTGCTTGCTCAGAGTGGGTTTTACTCTTGTAGGACAATAGGCACCACACAGGTTAGTTTGTTTTGATTAGGATGCATACTGCGTTTTTGATTTGGTTTGAGTGAAGGTCTGGGGGTTTCACTAAAAGTTACTTGCCTCTTCGTAGGTAACGGGGTTGTGTTGACCCAGTTAGCACGTTTGGGTGGTGGAATATACTTAGAACCTAAGTTGTACATTCCAGGAGCAAGATTTGGGTGGTATCAGGAGGTTGAAGAGTCACTACTTGTTTTACCAGTCACTTGGGCTTGCAGCTTTGTATGTTGTGTAGTTAAGGCACTAAGCTTTTCAGCGTACGCAGTACGTGAGTGAGTATTTGCCTTTGACAGGTCATCATATCGTCTTTTCAGACTTACGTTTTCTACCTTAAGGCCATCTAGCTGAATCCTAAGGGAGGTAATCGTATCTTTCAACTGAATTCTGTCAGTTTCTAATGCCTGTTGGTCACAACTACCTTCAGTGGAACCTAAATTCAACACCTTAATGATGTTTATGATTGAGCATTAAATCCTGATAGTGTTCATCTTTCCCTTGAAGCTGTTTTTCTTAACTTTTTAATTTCTAAAAAAATTGCCTTGGAGGACTTAGAAGTATCTATGCACTGTTTATAGTTTGAAATTTAAGTTGTAAATCAATATGGGGGTATTTTGTAAATGAGAGTTACGTTTCTCAGATTCAATGGACCATCTTTTGTTGTTTTAAACTTCAGCTTAAGTTCAAGAACTTATGTGTGTTTCCCTTATCACATTGCAGATCTAAGATCTTCGCAAAGGCAATTCGAACTAGGGGGCACAAAAAAATTTAATCGGAAAGTAAGCACAATAGAGCAGATATCTTTTTCTAAACATTCAGCAATTAAGCAGTCATTTTTTATTAAAAGATTTTTCTTCTCTATGGTCAGGTTCTTGTTATCAAGAACACATCGTTCATACTCCGCATCCAAGTCATCAAAAATCTGTTTCATATTTCTTTTACTTCTTATGAAAAGTGTTATCATAAGCAGCTTGGATATGTTTTTTGAATTATGGTCGTAAAATAAGGTACCAGTTGTTTTCAACAAATTTTTGCAATAATCATAAACACATTCAGAAACCTAGTCTGGTTTTTGTGTTGTTCTTTTTTATTATGATTCCTTCAAATTGATGGGAAAAAAAAACATTATAACTTTTTGAGGAAGATGGCCAGAACTTGACTTGGGAGGTGAGACGTGTATGAACTAATGGGAGTGACAGGTATATCTGGGTTACTGCTTGACTAGCCAATTTCATTGGCAGGAAAGCCAATCGCCTAGTTCTGGGCAGTTCCTGTTGAGGAACAAAATTAAGGGATTTAGCTTTTATAGAAGCCCTTCTCGTGGTCGTACATGCCCTGGTTTTTCGTTCATCTTTTTCATGTAACAACATGGTAACCAGACCTCTTACTATCCCATATACTATCGGATATGAGTGGTGATTTGGGATGCAAAAGAGTATCAGCTTCATACAAAACAGTTTGAGCACGCTGGCCATATAACCTAGACCTGGGTTGCGACAGTTTTTGCCCTAGGATGTCCTTGTGCAAGTCATTCGGTTACTTTTTTAGGTTTCTTTGAAAGCATGGAATAGTTTGAGATGGCATGTTAAATCTTGCAACATGTCTCTTGCACTTTGTTTAGCAGTTGTTAACCATACTATTTCATCAAGATAACTATCTGCGCGTCTTTTTTTTCATATAAAATCTTTTCTTTTTCAGATTGTAAAATTGCAATTGATTTTTCTTTTTCCTGAAGAGAGTGGAATTTAGCAAATTGTTTTTCTTGCACAAGTCAGCGTTACGAATATTACGCTGAATCACTAGGATTGTTCCTGTCTACACTTTGTTTTCAAGATCAATGTTTGACTTGTGGGTTATCTAGACGAACATATTTCTTTGCTTGCATTGAAGAAGCCTCACTTTTTTAAGGTCACGATTTCCAAACATTTTTCATTGGTTAACCTTAAGCATGTCGTTTCTAGTTGGGTTTACAAGTCAGTTAAGATGGCAATCATAGATACTTTATCAGATGTGTCAGCAGATACCTCAGTTGGAACATTTTGGGCTTCAGTGTCAAGAAGATACTGATGATACGGAATCGTATTGTCATCAATCTCAGTCTCAGCATCGGAGTCTAAATGTTCTTCCTGGTGCATCTCCTGACTCAACTGATAATCCACATTATCAAAGATTTGATTGTCATTGGAGTGTACCTCATTGACTGGATTGTTGGTTTGCATAGTGATGACAAGTTGGCCATGAAAGCAACAGCAGCATTGGGACCTTCATCCACGTCAGAGTCATATGCATCCTCATGATTGGCTTGAAACATGTTTGTTGTAGTCAGTTGCTTGTGGTTGCTAATAAAGGTGCGGTGCATTCAATTCAGAGAGGAAGGCTTCAGCTCAGCATCTAACAAAATCCTACTTCTCTTTAAGCTTCCATCAGTATATGCTTTATCTTATGATAGTAATGAGAGTCCATCTTTTTCTTCTTGGTTCTATAAACTGCCTCAGCAACTCATGTCCTTCTCCTCTGCAGAGTTGTAACATTCACTTTTGCATTAGAATTGTAATACCATTATTACCTGGAGCCTTCCTCTGAACTGGATTCCCCAAGTCCCCCCCCCCCAATTTGACCTCATGCACCGTAGCATGATTCCTTAAGTTGGAGGAAGTCCCGGGAGCTGGTTGTTGGTGGGTGGGGAAACTGCTTTTGGAAACCACTTTAGAGATAGCAATCTGAGTCATAGTGGAGCCATCAAAGGTCATTCGGAGACTGTGCAGTTAGGTTGTTAAGGACTAGGAGTTGAGGGTGAATGAAAGAGAGGTGCAGAATGTGGTGTGAGCAACATTAGGCCAGTGGCATCAACCAACTACTTGTTAGACTGGCTCTGTTTTCTTGAAGTCTTTTTGGCATGAGGCTCGTAGGTTTGAGATGAGTATAGTTCTGAACATAAGGTTGGTTGAGATTATCATGTTCTTGTTTGACATTAGTACATACTTAACCCCAATAGGCCGGAAGGTTGTTGACAAACTTGGGTGTTCTCGATGAGTTGGGAATGTTGAGTGAGTTATCTTCATGTCATTCACAAGTTGTGGAAACGCATATAAATTAGTCATGGAATTGATTCGTTTTTCATTTCCAATAGCACGAAAGCGTAGTACTCATCCAAACAGATCTTCTTTCTTTGTTGAAGAGTCTTACCTGATCCTTGCATAAGCAACTCCACATTATCCCAAATCTCCTTTGCAGTGCTTGTTTGATTTAGGTTGTTGAAGATGTGTCTGGGAAGACCTTGACTAAGAATGATTTTAGCTTGAGTATCAGCCATCTCAAGTTTATTTTCCTCTTCATTGAATTCAGAATCAAGTTTCTTCCTCGGTGCGGGCACAACAGTAGAATCAGTAGGTGGAGGATCAGGTGATCACTAGGTGTGAGGTGGTGTAGGTCCATTTGGATGGATTTCAATATCTCGCTTGCCATTGGGTTTGCCTCGTATGTACCTGTGTATACGAATCTTCCAAGACCCCCCAGATTACTCGAAGGAGAACCTTCTTGCAACCTTTGCTCCACAAAGAAATCTGACCCCAGAACAGATATTTTGGTCCATAGATGAAAATGACAGGAAAAAGGCTGAGACCTCAGTTCCAAAACCACTTTCAGCATTGACAGTGTATCCACCCAATACTCCTGTCAAGCTTGTCCCCAGAGTTCTTCCAACTAAAAGTCAAGTGAAGATTAATCTTTATGTACTCACACAACTTTTTACGGAATTTGACAAAACTTGCAAAAAGAGAATCACCCCAACAGGTGTTACAGAAGGGGAAAGAGGTTTTGAGCAAACAAAAAGATGTTACCTCACTGAAGTTATTCCATTTTTCAAAACTCTTAAAGAACACTTTGCAGGAGTTCAAACGGCCCTCTTTAAAGAAGTTAAAGTAATGGAAGAAATTTTTGATCAAATGAATGACGAAGTGGACCAGAATACTGTAGACAAGCAATGTGCTGAAATTGTAAAGAAAAACCTTCTCATTGAAAATGAGAATCTGATTGCTAATTGTTTGTCGAATCAACTGTTGTATGATGTGGAAAAATCACGTTGTCTAGATCTTGAAGCTGAGATGTCTAAAGTTCATAATGAGTCAAAACATATTTCAAAACTTGAAAGGGAATACCTAAATTTGCAATTAAAGTATCAACATCTTCAAGAAAGTTTTGATAATAAAAAATCACAAGCATCACAGGAAGCTCCTGATTTTAACTCATTCTTTAAGATCAAGAATCTGGAACATCAGATTCAAGAAAAGGACAACGTGATTAGAGACTTGAAAGTTCTAGTCTCTAATGTGAATGACCGAAGTTGTGAGCCTTATAATGCTAACGATGTCACTGATCTTCTTGAACAAAATGAACGTTTAAGAGCAGAAATAGAAAAGGTTAAGCAGCATTACAAGGAAATGTTTGAGTCTATTAAGATCACGCGCACTAGCACTAATGCAAAGACATCTTCCTTGTTGACACAGATTGAGGATCTTAAGGCTCAGTTAGAAGGCAATTTGAAAGTTGCCACTAGAAGCTCTGTCAAACCAAAAGTTCTTGCGCCTGGCATGTATGCCATTGATGTTAAACCCATCCCTCATCCCCTTAAGAACAATAGGAGTGCTCATTTAAACTATATCAGCCATCTTAAGGAGAGTGTAGAAACAGTTAGGGAGATTGTAGAGGAAGCTAGAGTAGTTAAACCACTGGATAATGCACTTAACTATGCTTGCCAATACACTAAGCTATCTCAGGAATTGTTAGAATATGTGATTGGCACTTGCCCAAAAAGTTTCAGTGAAAGAGATAACAAGGCTCCCTCTACCCCGGTTACTAGGAAAAAGCAAGTTACTTTTAGTGATAAACCAGGAACTTCATCTAATAACACACAGAAACATGGAGTGCACCAGAAAGTTCAACAGTCTAATTTCCAGGTGATTCCTTCTACAGGAGTAAGCAGTTCCACTCGTGCAAGCAGATCAAAGCCTAGAAGCAATACAAAGAACAATAGGATCCTGCCAGCTAAGAGTGTGAATAACAAGAAAGTAGAAGACCATCCTAGAACAAATAAGTCTGTTTGGACAAAAGTGAATCGGGTTGATTCTGGCATTAGCTCTAAGCGTGTTGTAATTAATTTGAATTCTGAATCTGTGTGCAAAACTTGTAACAAATGTTTAAACTCTGCAAGTCATGAAATGTGTGTTGTTAATATCTTGAATTCTGTGAATGCTACCCCCACTGTTAAAATTGTCTTGAATAAAGGGAAGCAGATTTGGAAACCAAAAGGCAAACTGTCTGATAACAGTTTGAACAAGACCAAGCAGACTTGGAAACCAAAAGGCAAACTGTCTGATAACAGTTTGAAAAAGACCAAGCAGGTTTGGAAACCAAAAGGCAAACTGTCTGATAACAGTTTGAAAAAGACCAGGCAGGTTTGGAAAGCAACGGGCAAACTATTTGCTAATGTTGGTTATCAATGGAGACCCACAGGAAAGAAATTCACCTTAGGAAAACTTAATTGTGGTTATCAATGGAGACCCACAGGAAAGAAATTTGCCTTAGGAGAACTGTGCACTTTGACTAGGCTTCCTGTGACATGTCCTACTATTTCAGCTAACCAACAGGACCCCAGCACAAATTGGGGATCCAAAATTCCAAACCCTCCAAATTCGACTGTTTTCAAATGCAGGTGGTACAGATCATTCTTTGGTATCTGGACTCAGGCTGTTCAAAACTCGATTTAGAGGAATCAATGGCTCCTGTACGCAAAAGTTCAGGACCCGAGCCTAATATGATGTTTGGACAAAACAGTTCAAGCCTCGTTCTTCATCAAATGATGTCTGTTCAAATCAGTTCAAACCTCGCTTCTCAAATGTCACAAAGGTGTCTGCTGGCATCTCTTCAGGCCCCGTTCCTTAAAGAGAAGAAAGGTGTACGCTTCAGTGCGCGTTATCTTCAACAGAAGAGAAATCTTCTTGTTCTTGATCATTCTCATCAACAAGTTTCAGTCGTTTAAGTAGATCAGTAGATCTTGCTGGGTATCCTATTCACTAGAAATCATAAAATGGGCAATCACATATGCAATTTTGAAGGGGGGAATAGTGAATCTAATGTGATTCCACACGGTTAAACTTGGTCTTCAATGTGTTATGAAACGATCGAATGTGAAAGAGATGTGAAAAAGAAGAAGTTGATCAGATCCTTCATTGCTAGGAGTGGTTTCAGATTAGAAAGGAAAAACCTTCTCTTGTTCTACAGAAGTTGCAATATGAATCCTATACTTCCGCATTTCAGTTGATATCTTTGTTTAGGGGCATTCATAAATCAGCAAATGTTCCCTTTCCATCTATATCAGCTATTTCTGGAATACCTGACTCACGATTGAAAGATGGGTTTCTATAGCTTTCAAGGTCGATGAGCACTGGCTTACTCTGAGTGCTGATCTTCTTCGGAAGGCCTTTAGTCACTCCTGCAGGACTCGCTCACCCATTCAAGTCACCCTCAGCTGGTGGTTAAAACGGACATAACATTCACAGGAGGAAGAGTTCCTTTAAAACTGGTTGATGAAGATAAAGGTTTTTTTCAACGGCTCCTGAACTCATATGGTATGATTATGAGTACAATCTATTTTTAAAAAAAAAGCCAAAAGTGTTTTTACTCAAATGAGCCTTGAAAGTTCTCAGGCATATGGTCAAGCACATGTTAACAGAGTGGCTATTCGTGAACCTGCTCCATAGTCCACCAGAAAACTTCCAGTAGTTGAAGTTAAGGGGAAAGGCAGTGCTACAGATGTACAAGCTGCAAAGTCACTTTTGGAACTGCAATTAGAAAACAAAGACACAACAGTACCATGGATTAATTTTTTTTTTTTTTTTTTTTTTTATGCTTATTCCAGAGGTGGATTATAGCATCTCAGGATGAAACTACTGGACCTTCTGTACATCCTGAGGATGCTACATCCACAAAGATGGTTCATGAAACTCTGTCTCATGCAAATGCTGAATCTGGTGGTAATTCAGAAAAGGTTGGATCAAACTCTGAACAAAGTCATGTGGCTCTTGCTGGACCAAACCCTGAGCACATGCATGATGTCTTCCTTGCTACTAATTGGCGTCATCACATGTCCCTGCAACTACAAACATTCCACTGACAGATAAAGATCTGGAGATTTTATTCCAACCGATGTTCGATGAATACTTTGAGCAATCTACAGATAGTGAACCAGTACCTACGGCTACTGTTGTTAACGCGTCAATTGATTCCACGAATACATCTGTTTCTACAACGATTACTCAAGATGCACCTTCTACAAGTCATTCACTGTCATCCTTACAAGTGCATTCTCCAGTCTTTCCTCAAGCTGTTGCAGCTGGACCAACTATTGAAGACACCTCAATTACTCAAGCTGACCTTCATCCCTCAGTTAACCCTGTTGAATGAGAACCTAGTTCTGCACAGTCAACATCAGGGGATGTTAGTTTAGCTGAACCCAGCCAGAATGGACCATTCCACCGAATGATTTCCCGGAACCAGAACATAACTGGGCAAATGCATACGCCACATCGTATAAAGTTCCTGAGGAAAACAAGCTTCAAAGGAAGACGTATGATATTGGGTCATTCATCAAATGGTTCTGCAGACGAACGGGAAAGAAGAAGCTCTGCAAAGCTGATTTAGAAGGACCAACATTCAACCTTGTTAAAGCCTTTCACAAGAACAGTGTCTTTCTTCAATATCAGATGGATGAATGCCACAAGTTGCTGACAAATAAGGTTGATTTGAGTAATCCTGAGGGTCATCAAATTCTGAGAAATATATATGAACCACTGCCCTTAGGAGGTCCACCAGGTCAGGTAACCATTCAACCGCAATTCTTCTTCAACAGGGATCTGGACTATCTTCTGACAGGTGACAAAGAGGCGGAGAATGCCTTACTCCATATCCAAGCTCAAAGTCCGTCGTTACCTCGATTCGGCCTTGAGATTGGTTCATCGTAATGGGTGAAGATGTCGAAACGCGAATAATGACATCTCGTGCGATCTATGGCATCACTCACTGGTGTTTAGGATGGAAGAATTCTATTTCAACAAAACACAAGTGAGTCCTCTGATCGTGTGACAGCAGTCAGTCGTACATTGCGGACCATTCTCAGTTTAGTCAGTGTCAACAGTGTTTGAAAAAATATGGATATAACTACCTCAGAGAGATCATCTTCGCCGAGCTGATTACCAGAATACAGTTCTCAGAAAAAGGTTTCAAAATCTTCATCCAAAACGGATTTTGAAGATCGGTTCCATTCTCAATATCAAGACTCAAACCAAACCCTCCATCCAAATAAAGCTTAAACCATATGCCCAAGACAGACAAGACTAGTCTTCATACCTGCCGTTCAACATGTGGATAAGAAACCTGTCGGTGATCAGGATCGTGTGGGAGACTTGCAACTCGGGATTGAAAGCTATCAAAACAAAGGTTCAACCTTGAACGATCCAAATGGGATGCACAGCCGACTATTATCTTCAAAGAAGACTCTACGATAGTCCCTAGCCAAAGAGCAGATGTCTCAGTGACAGAAATAATCAAAGAAAGCTGAGATGAGGCTGGAAATGAGCTTCACAAGTTTAGTGATTGGACGTTGACAAGAGTCATGGTGAAAAGCTGGACCAATAATGGTTAAAGAACTTTCATCTGTATCGAGTACAATAAGGGCATGGAGACCAGGAAAGTGTAGGAAGTGGTCAGAGGATGACAAGAGAAGAAGCAAAGACTTCATCACTGCAATCGAGAAAAGACTACAGATCAGAAGGATCTATCGAAGTCTAGAAAGCTTTGTTGGAGGAAGAATAAGAGATATTGACTACAGGCTGATCAACAGAACGACGTGACGACATCGTCGTTACAATCAAAAGGTCAATTTTTATCTCTTATTGTGAATAATATACCTTGTACATTAGTAAGTAGTTAATCTTTTGATGATTAAGTGTAGGAGTAATTTATATCCCTCAACGATTGAGGGGGAGCAGCTATATGTTTCTTACACGACTTGCGAATTAAGGCCACACTTTTCTCCCAAATTTTATAACATATTTAAATCAATTGATATCCAAAATGTCAAAGGGTTTAAAATTTTTGATAAGGGGAGAAAATGTGATTAAAATATGTGTATAATAATAACTGTGATTACTAGGACTCATATACCGCCCAAACGTGCTAAACAATTTCGAATACCGAAGCACATTTTGAGGGGGAGCGTTTCTGAAAAAATGTCAAAAACAATCAAGGTACTAAACGCTTTGATATTTATATCATAAGTACCTTAATTGAATTTTCAATTGGTTTTATGGAAAGGAGAACTGTACCAAAAGACCGACCATGCATTTTACTTAATTGGAGTTATAAGGTTGGTAAGGTTAGGTACTACTCCCAATGATCCAGCTATAACCGGAGGGATCTACCCAGGGACAACCCACTAGTTAGTGTAGAAGTCCTTAGGTATGATTAAAAGGAGTAAATGTGAGAACAAGGGAATAGTGCCGACTGAGATGGAGCTAGAACTGGAATACACCCAACAAGGTTCTAGTCATGAAGTCTCGGTAATCACTGAAGGGGTTGAAGAATTAAAAGGAATTGTAAAGATAAAGGGTGTAAAGAAAGAAGCCCTCCATTCCCTTAGGCAGAAACCGGGTCAATACATATGCTGCCAGAATCACTAAGATGATTGCTGACATTGAAGATCGACATCATGGACCCAGTGATGCAATGCACAACCCTCCCTAGCCACTCAGAATCTTTCAAAAGATTTCTGTTTCAATTCTCACGGAGACTAAACACGTTATCTATTGACTTTCTCACTCCGAGTTAGTTGATATTGAACAAGTGGCAGTCAGCTCCAGCCTCCGATTACTAAAACTAAAATGCACTATTGAGTCTAGAGCCAAGAGATCGTTAATTAATCTCGTTGGGACACATATCCAATTATCTTGTCTTTCACACACTGTAGAAACAAGTCTATCCTAAGAGTCCTACGCATTATCATTATGATATTGCCAGAACATCCGAGTGAAACGATGGTTTTTGCATTATCCTTTGTGATATGCCAGAAACATCCAGTGAAAACGATAGTCTGTTCCACAATGAAGATGGAAATCCTGCGTAGATCCCAACATCAAACAAGCTCTAGGTTAAGGTGACTTGTGCGTATCTACAAGAATCAAACTTGTGTCAACTGAAGACACAATGGGGCGATTCTGTTAATCAAACTTGTTCCAGTATAAGTAATTGACTTTATTTATCATTTGACAAACAATCAAATCTCTCGAAGTGTTTACAAAATTCTTTATAAGAAACACCTAGACTGTCTTTTTTCAAAGTTTCAATTTATTTTATTACTAACTGTTTCATTACCAGGGAAATCATAAAGATGAATGGAGATAGGAAATTCCCATTCCTGAGGATGTCAAGTAATAAACCGAGATGCCAATACACGTAATGGGCCTAGCAACATTTATGAATGTTATGAAAGACCTCATAAAGAGTCAAAGCTTCCCGCAAACTCAGATGTCATGTATTCATATCACCAAGTGCACAATATGGCGATCCATTACAAAGATGATGTAATGATTATGTTTGGGCAGATGATCTTCAAGAAATCTCAAATCACTGACCAAAGACAAGCGTAAGATGAATCAAAAGACTCTACCCCAGATGTACAAGATATTAAATGTCCACGAGCTAAAGACTGAAGTTCAGAGCGCGAGTTTGGTATTATCAGGGTTGACCTCCCCTAGGGGGAGATTGGTTAGATATTAAGAAAAAGACTCGGACACCCGTGTATTTTACTAGTTTATTATAGCATCGTTAGTTTCATAGTTTAATAGTAGTTTGTCGTTTTTTAAAGTCGGGTTACAAAACCGGTATATTGTAAGTACTATATATAGCCTCTTCCAACTTTGGAAGAGGGAAGCTAGTCATTATTTTCCATTTACAAAGAAACACTTTCTCTCTCTAGAATATTCTCTCTCAAGTGTTTCTCTCTCTAGAAACTAGCCAAATCCAAGAATCGACCCCGTGTTATGATATAGGATATACCACATCACTCCTCTTCGCAAATTTTTTGTCAAAATTAAGTTCAAAGTCATTGCCTCAGGACGGCCCCCCAGGTAAATACGGGACCGCCAAGACACAAAACAGGACACTTAACCAAAAAAAAATTCAAAACTAAAAAACAAACACCCCCCTTACCTGCTGCCATTGACGAACTCAAACCAAAACCCACCAAAACTCAAAATCAACCATTAAAACTTCAATTGAAGATCAAATCAACACTAATAATCATTCCTAATATCACAAAGATCATCAATTGTAAGTCTTTTCATCTATTTTCTTTCAATTTGAGTCTAGGGTTCATGATGAACACCAAAAATCAAAATTGGGGATTTTTGATTTTTCTTTCAATTTTGTGCAATTAAGAGTACTAGGATACAATGTATAACTAATATTCTTCCCTTAGATATAGGATTGTCATACATTAGTGAACTTGTTGAAAAATTGATTTTGAACCAAAACCCCAATTTTATTTTCAAATCACTCACGTTAGGAACATCATAAAATTGTTGTTATGCATTGTCAATACAACCTAAAAACATTTTCAAATACATGCATAATGACCTCATGAACAAATTTTGAGATACATAATTCATATGTATTTTTCAACTTGTTTGGTTAAACAAAATCAAACTAAGGAGCGTTTGGATTAACTCTTAGGATGTTATACTTAGGTCGAGTTAATCGTTACTCCACATTTGTTGCATATAGGCACACACTAGGCAAGAACTCAAGACATTACTACAAGTAAAATACAATTAAAATGTGATCTTGGTTATCTTACTCTAGGTGACAATGCCTCACAAATCTTCTGAAGATTACAAAAACACAAGACACTACATTCCTCAAATTTCACATGAATTTCGTTCATCCAAAAATAAAAACTAGAAACCTTGAAGAACTTACATTTCAATGAGGGTTCGGGTGTGTTTTGAGAAACTTTACGGATCTTAATATGTTCGGTCTTATGTTTTTAATTGTGAGTTTAAGTGTCTTCGTTGAAATCAATAAACTAGTTTGCCTCTTTTATTCTTGAGTTTTACAGTCAGTATCGTTTGAGTTATTCCGACGAAGGTCAAATGTTTGTTGAATTTGTCATTCAAAACCAATACTTCTCTCTTTGTCTTGAAGACTTTGCTCAAATAAATCCTTAGAATTCCTTATGAGGGTGCGTATGTCTTTAAGTTGACCAATTAACTTGAATGAGTTTGAGAACTCTCGTGTTCCCCTTCGGAAGGCCCATATCAAACCAAGCTTCCTTCTCCTGATGATATCATCTCGTATGTTCAAGAAGATAGAAAGGTCAAGTCACTCGCATTCGTCATCAAGAAGAAATTAAGGTTCAAAATTATCAAATTCTCACTCGTGAAATGTGTCCACACTTAAACCTTTGGAAGAAAAATTCAAGAAATGTTTTCTGTTTTGGGGGGCAATCGGGATCACGTCCCCGCATGTCTTTGTTATATGCTTTATTACGTTGCAAACTCCAAAAAATTCAATCTTGCCTACTTCATGGAAAAAAGAATGGAGTGGTTACCAAGCAAGCTAGGTTGATCGAAACCTTATGTATGCTATTAACCCGCTTATTGATATCTCATTAGTGAATATCCCAAGTTGAAGAACGAGTCCTATGTCTTGTACGATCGTGTCATGACTCTTCTTGCCGCTCAACTAGAGTGAAAACCAAGAAGGGATTGTGGCATGAGAAGAGGTCGTCGAACCACTTCTTCATCTTCCGCCTTCGATCAACCATCCTCATCTTATCTCAACGATGATGATGACGATGGAGGAGATGAGCGCATCGCTATGAGCTCGACGTCGTGAGCAAGCCACTCTTCCACCCATTCTTTTATGTTCCAATTCCTTATCCAATCATTCTCAAGTCTTTCAAAATCCACCAACATGAACCTCACCTTGAACCATTTTACACCCTTAAACCGAAATCAAACAACCGTCAAGTAGCAATTAAGATATGAGCATCGTGTGAGATGAGCTCAGTTAATCGGCAAAAGTCTTAGAAAGTTATAAAGAAACATGAGGAAGTGAGAAATGAGGGAAATTGCTTTATGACATTATTATCTATATTATTTACTAACCTATTATGATTAGGTGTTTGAACTTATTTTTTCTACTTATTTCGTAATTTTAGTACGTATATGGCACCTTAGCTTGCCATGGATGATCTTATAAATTTTATCATACCTAAAAAAAACGCCCAATGCATGCATGCATCTTGATACATTTTATTTATAATTTAACAATATAATGCATGCTATGAACTTGTCCAACTTAACCATATATATACAATAGACTCTTGATTGATCCTTAGATGCTTAGTCCTATAATGCATGATTATTATGTTTTTATTAGATGATTATGATGACATGGAATTGACTGCAAAAAAATAGAAAATGATTTTATAGGTTTTCAGGAAAAACTAGAAAAATTCTATGTCTCCCAAAAATACCACCCCTTAAATACTGGACGGACGGGGGACGCCTCCCCAATAATTATGGACCGGCTATGATATTTAAGGGAACTTTGGCCATCAGAGTACACGAATACTTTCTAACTGTGACCACCTGATATTCTGTGCTTTGACACTATCCCATTCTAGGCCCTAGCTGATTTTTAATTTTTGAAATAAACAATTTTATGGAATCTAAAAACTTCAAAACCCCCCATGCTTACCTACTTGAATCTAGCTCTTCCACCATAAAAACATGAACTCTTCTTATTTTTTTTTTATCATCTTCATCTTCCTTAAACCAAAATCTAACCATGAATCCACAAATGCTTCTCTTCTTCAAACTTCCAAGAAAATCAAATTAACCCATTAATCCCTTCCTAGACAACTATTTGTCAACACTTTAGTGGATGAAGAAGTCACCACTGAACACTTCCTCCTACCACCACGCTCTCATCTCCAACCTCATCCAAATGACCATCAAAAACTTCATCCACAAATCAAACCCCTCAAGCCAATATCAACACAATCTTCTTCTTTTTCAATCAAAACATTCAAATTCACCTCCATCCTCTCATGAACCAAACCTCTTCTACACCTTTAAAACCCTTTTGCTTTGAGAACATCCTAATGTCCTCCTAACCTTTAAAAACCTTAACCACTTCAAAGCCTTCCTTCTTGATAACACGTCTATCATTATCACCGAACAATCACAGAATCGCCTCTTGAAAATCTCACAAGCCCACTTCACCATCACTACGCACCACCCTCAAACCTCCATCAAAATAGGGCATCCCACTCTACTACAACTATCATGACTATCATGTATCAACTTGTATTTGTTGTTCCCACAACCGTAACCTCTACTTGAACCTTCGAGATGAAATGAACATTATGTTTGCTCATCTTAAGTATCTTCTAACTATCGCCTTCACAACCTATTTTCCACCTCCACCATAGACCCTTTTTCAAATGGTTTAATAATGGAAAATCCAAAGAAATTTAAAAAAAATCATTCTCTATGAATCATGAATCTTTTAAGACTTATGTAGTATTATGTCTCTTTATCTTGTATTAGTTCTAGTTTTATTTTGCATGAATGTATTAGTTGGTTGTGCTAATGTATGATTTTCTTGTTGGTGAAATGAAAATCTTCTTTTGTTAGTTTAAATACAATGTGTTATATTGAAGAATATTTGTCTTGCACTTGTATTTCTAACCTTGTTTTGTAGCAAACAAATTATATTAAGATCGTCTTGGTGCCAACCGAACGGGGGAGTTACATCAATGGGGATCTTTTATCGTCGGTTTCTTTCTCTCTACAACGACTCGGTCGGGCGATCGAACTATTTTGATTCAACAAAAAGAGAAGAAATAGAATTAAACTCATTAATAATTTATAAACTTCTATTTTTATACTAAATGAGTTTATGTTTTGTCATCATCAAAAAGGGGGAGATTGTTAATACAAATAATGTCTAAAAATGTTATTTATATTTTTTGACCTCTCAATGTTTTGATAATAACAAAATGTGAAAACGTTTACGATAAAATTAAACGTTTATAAATTACTAATCATAAAATTCTATTTCTAAGATTAATCACTTAAGGTATGGATAAACAAATCATTAAACATGATTAGTGATCAAGAAAATATTTTCCTTAAACCTTACATTTCTACAAATGTGTTTTTTTATAAAAATAAAAAACAAAATCTTAATTCAATTAAAATAAATTTTTTATTAAAAAAATAAAATTTGAAATTCAAATTCCCCCCCCCCCCCCAAAATAGAAGGTTCTATAACAGATACAACCTTCACCACAAAAGGACAAAAAAGGGAGCGGAGTCTAGTGGCGGCCCTCTTTTAGGCCTGGCGGCCCCCTTATATATAAGGGACCGCCGGGACCGCCACCAACAACGATCATTTTTTTTCCTATAAATACTAACTAGCCATCCATCTGAAAAACATTACCTCTTCATGATTTTTTTCAGATTTGTTTCCTCTCTCTTCTTCCTTTCTTTCTAAAACACATATCTTGATCACTAACATATCTTGATCTTGTTTTCAAGTGATTAATTCTTTCTTCCTCCCTTCTTCTTCTGTCTTTCTCTAATCAATGCAAGAAAAGAACAATCTTATTCTTCATATACAATTGTTAACAAGTGATCTATCTCTTCCTCTCAAGATCACAAATCTTCATTACAATATTTAATGTTGTGATAAAAAATTGGATTGTGTGTAGATACAAGTGTGTAAATTGTGTATTGGTGTGATTTGGATTGTGTGTCAATCCAAGGTATATAATACTTGTGAGTGTGTAAAGACTTATGAATTCTTAGAGGGTTCTAGCGACGTATAAACTGTTTTCATTTCCTCCGACTAAAGAGAGCTTGTAGACAGACAGTGAATCTTAAGTGTAGGTACTTACGGGGAAGTAGATAGGAATGGAAGAGGTGCGTCGTTGCCGTACCACTAAAATCGTGTGTCTTAGTTTGATAGTTTTTTTCTCTATCTCTTTATTTTTATTGCTTACTTAGTTCATTATATTAGATATTTAGTTGTGATTCATATTGTTGATTGATTGACATATAACTCGAATCTAACAATTTTCTAAGCAAAGTTTTTAAAACGGTAAATTAACCAATAAACTATTCAACCCCCCTCCCCCTTCTAGTTTCCTACAAAGCTAACATGCAATTTAATCTAATCATATCAAACCAACAAATCATATACTGGGTAGGCGTACCCATCCAATCCCTCATAACCAACACTCGATGTCCCTTGACATGCCTAACACAGTACATTCAAGTAAAACCACCAATCTTGCCATGCCAAACACAGTACATGCAAGTCAATACAATCAACCACTCAAACACCAAGCAAACGACCTCAATCGCTCTTGGATCATACCAAATCCTTTTTCCCTCTAGCTAAGGCCATGGATACCCGCACGTAATCCTCCTGACTAGCAACAATTCCTCCACTAAACAGTCATAGAGATCCCGCAAGTAACCCTCCTAACTTAGTTCACACATCAATATCACATCACATAACATGTATCACATAACGCATATCAGTCACATAATAGTCCATGCATTTACACTAACACATAATCAGAATAATTTAAAACTCATTTTAACACTTGCTTCATTTCCATCTCATGTTTAAAACGCAATAAAAAGTGGGACTGTGTAACTCACCTGAATGCTCAAAATGCAGCTTCTAATTCCTATCATGCAACTATACAAATAAATAAACATGGTTACACACATATGATGGATGTCTAAGGGTTTTATTAACCATCATGGGTCATCCAGACACCATGCCCAACCTTAACCACCTTATTAACACATTACACTAGTAAACTACAATTTATAAGGAAATGCAGAATTTTAGTGTACCTTTACTAACTTAAAAACCTTACTTGCTGACCTTCATAAATTATGCCAAAAATCACCTAAGTTCATTTATGAGTTTACTAACCACCTTGAGATTCCCAAATGCTCATTACATGTGTAACTATCCTAAATAAAATCCAACTTCAAAACTGTCCCAATTTGGATTTGATTGCACACTAAAATGTATGGCCCTAATTACCATACTTAGAAACACAATCAGAAGCTATACTTCTAGGGTTTCTTTATATGCATATTGAACCTAATTACTGTAGATTGGCTAACCTTAATTCCACATTTAAGTTAGGGTTTTACCCTCCTAAACATGACCTAATTCTGACCCGTATTTACTATTTTGACAACTTTTCTTGTAACCAACATTTAAAACCCAACCTTAAACTTGGCCAGAACTCCAAAATCATTTCGAGCTGACATATTTGAAAAAATAACTCCTTGGGCTTCTGTTTAAACACCAGAAACACCCTAGAAATCGTTACCAGTCATGGAGATATCATTCATTTACATAGCCCTAATTCTGTAAAACCCTAAATCAAGATCTAACGCAAATCGAAACGCACCGTTTGCATAATCATGCTTCTAAATTATCCCTAAACACAATATGATCATAAAACTCTATATACTTACTGAATTTTTATAAACCCTAAGATCCATCACATTACATGTTACATGAATGCAAGAATTAAACTAGGTTAAGGATACATACCTCTTGATTACTAGCTCCTAACACAAACCCTAGCAAAACCTTGGATCAAATTCTTGTTCTCCTTGTTCTTAGGGATGGAAGTCGACTCAAAAGGGATATGGGGCTGAATGAGTCATTTTTTAGCTTATGGATCCCTTATCTAACTAACTAGAATCATAATCCTAGTCAAACTCCTAAGATAAGGCCCAAAATCTCTTTTCTTTTCTTTTTCCTTTCTTGGGCCGATTTCTACATATACATACATATATTTATTTTATTTTTTTCTTTAATTATTAATTAACTAATTATCTTCATTACCTTAAGTTTTCATAAAAACCTAAGCTAATTTGGGTAAACCTTTTTACATAAACGCTACTTACTAAACTTTCTAAAAATAACTTTTCATTTCAAATTTCACTTTCTATTTTTAGAAAGTCTACTATAAATATCCAAATTTTACTCACTTCACTTAATTCCAACATGATACATTTCTCATAAACGCTTAACACAAAAGCATCCAACTATTGACATAGCAATGCATGCAATACGCCATTCTTTTCCATTATCACTATAAGTGAACAAATGGAATACTCATCACCAAACACAAACGCACTCAAAATGAGATGATCATACACCTCAAAATGATATCATGCACCTATTCAAACCACTTAGCACACATATTTAACACATAGCACACAAGAAATCACACAAAACGAACTCTTAGCCATTTCTAAAGGTATCACTAACCTGGTGAAATCACGGATGTCACACTCAACGTTTTGAAGATGACAAAATGTAAAAACATTCTACGATAAAAATAAACGTATACACGTTATTAGTCATAAACTTCCATTTCAACGTAAATCACTTAAGGTATGTATAAACAAATCATTAAACATGATTATTGATCAAATTTAAATCCTTTTGTCTTAAATATTACGTTTTTTATAAATGTAACATAACATTTTTTACAAAAGTAAATATATACAAAATGTTTTTATTTACTAAAGAAATGTTTTAATAATTATAATAAATTCAAGTAATAAATTTATAATAACATTTCTCTAATCTAGAGGGTATACCCCCAACACCAGAACTTATTGACATCTATCCACCACACATCTTGACAAATACTCGGGAGCGTCTACCTAGGGGTGACCACCCCCAAATAGACCTGACAGCCCTAGATATAACTGCGGACAGCCTGTGACAGCCCTACAAGAGGACGTTACTCCAACTATTCCTAAAAATACTACACTATCCCTGGTTCGAATGGTTGGATTCCCTGGCAGTTGGCAAACCTCTTTGCACATATTTTTTAGATCTCTTTGTCTCTCTAAAAACCTCATACCTCTCTCTAAAATTCTTTGATCACTAACTTGATTAATATTGTTTTAAGTGATTCAATCTTCTCCTTCTCCTTCTTCTATCAAGTGCAAGATAAGAACACTCGTATTCGCCAAGAAACAAAGTGTTATAGATTAGTGATCTCCTTCTATCTTCGTCTAAGATTCAAATTCTATTATTTTATTCTTGTGTAGTTGTGTAGATCCGGATAGTGTATAAATTCAGAATTGTTGATTGTGTGTCGGTTATTATTTTAGACCTTAAAATACTTTAGTGAAGGTGTAGATTGGTTATAGCTAAAATTAGGACTCAACATTTAGCATAGTGTCGGAAATAGGGATAAGCGACGTGTAATGGTTTTCTCCGCCTAAAGGGAGCGTGACATAGTAAAATATCGAGTCGGATACTCGGGGAGTAG
>BQNB010046649.1:0-43576 GCA_026074375.1 Tanacetum coccineum
TTGAGAGTGAATTTTATCAAGGGTAACTTGGTAATTTTCTTAATTACTCTTAAGGTTATATTTTATATATATATTTTTACATGTATAAAAACTTCACACCACTCTTTAAGATACAAACAAGACAAAAATTAAGCAACAATATCCATTCCATATACCCTAAGGCTCTTTAAGGAATGAATAAGGCTATAATTTTACTTATTAAATCCTACTTACCCCATATACCCTAAGGCTCTTTAAGGGATAAGCAAAATATTTATTCTTGTGATACATACAGTATGCCAAATTAAGTATTCCTGATGTGTACTCATCTTAATCACAAAGGAACTAAAGAAAACTTCCATTAACTAATTATTAAACAAAAAAAACCGCACAACTCTATTTATTAAACAATTATATATAACGGTGAAACAAGCTCATGGGAGAAAAAACCACAATTAACACTTATAAGCTTTAAAGAAATCCCTATTCTATGTTTAGCATCAAAACTTATATTCTACTCTATCATCTCTTGTTCTTCACAATTTAAAATTTCTAATAAAGAAACTCGTGAATACTTAGCCTAATAAATCGATCTTCGCATATTTAAAATCAATTATGGGAACTTGCAAAATCTTGACTTTTTTAAGCTAGACTTGCTTTTTATAGCTCCTTGTATAAAAGATTAGCAAAATTCAATCTATTACATGTTAAGGAGAAAGCTAAGATATAAAATCGGTCGGGTCAAAATTTACTTTTGTTCTCACCAACGGAAAGCCTACATTCGTGTCAAAACACTTATTATCAACTATTTTTTTTCTATCATTTATTTATTTATTTATTTATTTTTATTATGAACATGAACATTTAAATTTTTACATATATAAAATTTTAAAATTTTCGCGGGAAAACAGGGTACGTGAGAACAACGAGCTAAGGTAGGTAAGATCATATCGAAGATATACTACAAAAATTTGATTACAATACGTATAAAGAAATTTACTAGAAATCCTTGAGGACAAAGATTAAAAGTAAAATTCACACGAAAATATTGTACGTTAACCGGTAAGTGTTCACCGAGTCGTTTATACCCCAAGAATCGTGAAATTGAAACTCTGTTTTTTATTTGGACAATGATTTGAATTGGATTCAGACTTTTTGAATTGGTTTTCTATTTCTACAATTAAGAAAATTGTGGGTAAATCCTACAAACAATCACAAGCACAAACAACAAGAATCGGAAGAGTACGTGCCTCCTCATATCACATTAGAAATAAGAAAGAAGAAAGATGGATAAGTGATTTGTTAAAATCACACACGTAATAATAAAATATATAATATAATGGAAAATTACCAATTTACCCTTGAGGACAAAGGTAAAAAGGAAAATTTCCATACATATTATATAATATAATACGTATATAAACCGGGAAGTATGATTCCCAGGTCGTTATCCCCCAACGATTTGTGAAATTGAAACCACGTTTGATGTTCGGACAATGATTTGAATTGAACAAAGGTTGGAATGATTATCTACTTTAAAAAAAAAAAAATAAACAAATTATAACAATTAAGCACGAGGACAAATAACGGGAAACCAAATTTTAACTAAAAACGCAAAACGGGACCCCTAAACGGAGGTCAAAAATCCTAAATTTCTAAAAATAAATCTAACTTAAAATTTTCTTTTTAAATGGACTCTGTTTGACTAAAAAGTAAGTTTAAAGAAAACTAGAACAAAAACGGAATTGAAATGAGCTTTTAAACACGAAAAACGAGAACGGGAACGAATCCCGTTCTTTAAAAATCAAAATTTTGCAAATTCGACCCTACGAAAGCAAAACCAATTTTCCTACAAACTTTATGATAAAATAAAATTTTCTAAAAAAGATTTATATTTTTTTGATTATTTTTCTATTTTTTAATGATTTTTTTAAAGTTTTTAATAAAAATAAATGTTTAAAAATACTTAACTATCTATAAAAATTCTAGAAAAAATACAAAAAATAGCCTATACTAATTATAACCTAGGAAAAATAAGATTGAGATCACAGCTTATAGAATAAGCCACGAAATAAACTATAACAGCTTATAAGGCTTATTGGGCTAAAGTGAGTATAAGAATTAAATTTTGTAAGAGTCTAATGAAAAAGACCCCAGGGTGCAGTGGTAGTGTGTGGTGTTATAAAGGGTTGAGAGTGTTGAGGTCGAGGGTTCGAGTCTTGCTCACCCCCGACTTCCACTTCCCCCCCCCCCCATTTTTTTTGAAAACTCAAAGAACAAAAGTTGTAGATTACACTTTTTTAAGCAACTTTAATAAAGACAATATAAGCTGAAACTTAATAATAAGCCACCAAAACGGTGTTTTAACAGCTGATACTGAAAGTTGGCTTTGAAAAAACAAAAAAACTACTTTGCATTCAAATAAGCACACAGACCTCAATTAAGCACTAAATTCAAAACCAAAAGCTGTTTCTGAAAGCTTATGATGTCTAGAAGCTAACTTTAATAAGCTACCTTAACTGAAAACACTTTAAAACTTCTAAATCTAGTGATCTAAACAGCTAACTCAGGAAAACACACTTTAAGCTCAAAAACTAATTAAGCTAAAATCCACATTAAGCTACTACTGATCTTGAACTTTTGAAATCTCATCACTCTACTAATAAGCTACAAATCTAGATAATAAAAACTAAATCTATAAGCTAAAAATCTAAAAATGAGAAACTAAATCTTAATAGCTACTGTTTTTGGTTTATTCAAAATTTTAATGAACTTTAAAAGCTAATTTAACCTAGATAATAAGCTAGAATTTGAAAAGCAAGCTTTAATCTATCTTAACCTATATGTAAACTATTATCCTACTGAATTTTAACTAATAAGACCTACTAAAGCTAACTTAAATGTGATCAAAGAGGGACTGCAGTTGGACACTGCAGTATGACCTATCTGATGCACTTGGTAAATGGTAAAACCCAAATGCAGGTGACCTTAAGGGTCAAGCATGCATTAGACACACCAATTAGGTGTGTACCAACACTAAACAAACACAATCCAAGCTCAGGAAAGCTTGGATCAAAAATTACTTATCAATCTTAAAATTCAAACTCCCCTGGTGCAAAAACTAAGATAATAAGCCTTTACTTCTTAAATTTTGAAATCTAGTTTAAGAAAACAAGTTAACTACTGATTTTAAGTGAATTAAAAAAAACTAATTCAAAAACATTTAGCAACTAGGAATGACTTTTGAAGGTCAAACATAGCAAATCCAAACACTCCTTTAAACATATAAAAACTCAACTAGCTTATGAAAATGAATCCTAATGATTAAAGCTTGATTACCAGATGATAGTAAGCTTATATAAATCCTATTAAGCAAATTTAAACTAACTAATAAGCAAAACCTATAAGCTATAAGCTAAACTAGTATTTTTGTAATTTTTAAGAGTTTTTATGAAATTATCAAACAACTAACCTATGAAAACTTTGATAAATCTAATCTATCCTACAAATCCTACACAGATAATCAACTTTGAAAGATTAAATCCAACAATTAAATCAAAAAGACTCAAGCAGTACTAACTTGAGGTTAGTACTGCTAGTTCCAAACACTCCCTTAGAATCCATGAAATCTTATTAAAGCTTGCAAAACTGATTTCTATCTATCTAAACTTGAATACCAGATAACACTTAGCTTTTAACAAGTCTAATGAACTAATCAAGAACAAGCAAATAAGCATTAAGCAAAGATCTAAGAGCTATGCCACTATAATTTTGGATTTTCATGATTTTTTAGACAAAAGTTAAAAATTAAGATCTACTTTATTTAAGCTAAAAACAGATAACAAAACATGATCAAATAGCACAAAGAGATAGAAATAAGCACTAATAAGCAAGTGATAAGCAAATAAGCAGATTTAAGCTAGAACATAAAAGTAGAAGAGGAAATAGGAAACTAACCAAGGCCTTAGCAAAACAAAGGCTTATAAGGCTCAAAGAGCTTGTCAACAGCTCTAGCTTATCAATGATAAGCTAGTAAAAGTCATATGAGCTCTTCCATTTTAAGCTCATCTTCCAAAAAAAGTCCATAATCCAATAAGCAAAGGTATTAATCTGTTTTGTGAGGTTTAAGTATATTAAGGAGCTTATTTGAGCATAATTTGAGCTTAGAGACTCAATGAGCTTAAGTTGAGCTTATGAGAGTAGCTTATGAAACAAGTGAACACAAGTATTTGAGATTTTATAAGAGCTTATAAAAAAAACAGATTATGAACAAATAAACTATGGCTTTATTGATTTAAAACTGATTCCATTACTTGAAAATGAGATTACAAAGACTAGAAATTACATGAAATTTGCATAAGCTAAAAAACTATATTAAGCTACTCTAAAAGCTACCCTAGATACGTGTGTGTGTGAGAATGTGAGGCTATTTATAGCCTTCTTCTGAAGCTTCTAGGTCCTCATAGCCCGCCCCTCTTGAATCCATCTTAGCCCTTCATTATTTCTCAATCATTGGATACTCAATCTTGTCCGTAGGATCACTCTTTAGCTCACACGGATTGCCAGCGTGGCAATCCGTGATGTGACACCTTGTGATTCTTTTCCATATGATCTAGTGTAAAAACCCCTTCCTTGGTGTGTTTCTTCACAATCCACGTGTGATTCCCTTTGGGTTTGGACCAATAGCATTCTTTTGATGACATTTAATCCTGCCACTATGTACCTTATCCCTTGAATTACCCAAACGCGTCCTTAATTACCATTTGCCCTTTGATTTGAGGAGAAGGGTAAATGGGAACGATGGGTGAACAGTGAAACTGTTTTTCCCGCGCGTAATTTCTTTATAAAAGAGGGTGTTTGACTTTCTTTTGACTCGGGTATATAAGTTCGGGCTTATAAGGGTTTTGGGCCAGGGGATATGTTTGGGCTCGGGCTTGGATTTGTGTTATAAGAAAGTTAACGGGTGTTAACTCTTATAAACAAGAGTTAACACCGTTAGGGCTTTAAGGATTGTTTTTGTAATTTGGCTAACTTTGAGGGACTGGTTTGGTATTTTGGGTTTTGTCTTTTTGTGTTGACCATGTTTGACTGAAGGTTGACTTGAGTTAACCACTATTGACTTTTGATAGCATTCTCTCGGCTCTTTGTGTGCTCTTCCGTTCCCGTGTCCGTGTTTGTCCGGTTTTGACCGTTTTCTTAAGATTTTTGCGATATCCGTACCTACACAATCACATAGACAAAACAAGCAATATTCAAGCATTTAAAGCACAATTTTGTCTTTTTAGGGTCATTTTTGATATAAAACGGATATGTGTTTTCACACATATCAGTGTGACTAAAGGTCACGCGACCATAGGGTACCTACGGTCACATTTTTGAGTTAGTGGTCGTATCCATTAAAAACAGTGACCAAAACCTTAACATGTGTGACTAATTAGGTACAAAAAGTGAATAAATGTGTATTTTGTGTGACTATTGTTCATCCAATGGCTACATGAATTTTATGTTTGTGTGGCCTTTTGTAATATTTAGTCACACAAAACATGTTTTTTGGGTATTTAGTCACCTACAATTAAACATAATGTGACCAAAAGTGTTAATAAGTGTGACCATATGCTGTTTAAAGTGAAGAAATGTGTATTTTGTGTGACTATTGTTCATCCAATAGCCACATAAATTTTATGTTTGTGTGGCCTTTTGTAATATTTAGTCACAAAAAGCATGTTTTTTGGTATTTAGTCATATACAATTAAGCATAAAGTGACCAATAGTGTTAATAAGTGTGACCATATGCTGTTTAAAGTGAAGAAATGTGTATTTTGTGTGACTATTGATCATCCAATGGCCACATGAATTTTATGTTTGTGTGGCCTTTTGTAATATTTAGTCACACAAAGTGTTAGGACTTAAAAGACTTCATGGATTCTTAGAAGTTACTGCTGCTTAGGTACATAATCGAAATTATGCTAAGTGGTTAGTACTGGTCGTATAACGTTACCACTACTAGTTACTACTGTTCGTATGATTTAATACTGATAGCATAAAGTTACTGTTGTTAGTTGAAGTTAAGACTGCTTAGCGTTGAAAACTAAAATATAAGCTAAGTAGTTAGTGCTGCTAGTAGTAAAAGTTAAGACTGCTAGTACAAGTTACCACTATTAGTGTATATTAGTACTGTTAGTACTAATGTTACTACTGCTTATGTTTATTAGTGCTGTTGGTGGAAAGATTACAATTGTTTAAAGACTTTCTACTGTCAAGAGGATAAAGACGAATTAAAGAGATAAAGATTGTTTGGAGAACAAGAATGCGTGTGAAGATAAGTGTTGAGATATTTATGTACAAGATATACATAATGTATTTATTTAGAAGATTACGTTTATGTTTAGAAAAGATTGAGATATCTTAGGAATATATTGTAAGCCGACTAGGACTCCTTAGTCTATAAAAGGAGGCTCTAGGGCATTAGTTGAGGTATCACAAAAACACATAGTCGTATCATTATTAGTTTTCATAGTTGTCAAAGTCGATTAAGAAAAGCTTCAAGGTTGTAAACCCCAGTACTAAGTTAAGAGTACTCGTATTATTAATCTAATAATATTGGAGCGTTTGGTTATATCTTTGTTGTTCAAGATTACTGTTTCATTGATTTTACTTCTAGAGTATTAAGGTGTAGATTCCGCATACACTTTAATATACATATAAAGTTTCTACAACAAGTTATTTTGGATTTATCCAAGGTAATTTAACCTTAGACAACCTAAGGAATCGATATAGGTTTGGGATCAACAAGTGGTATCAGAGCCTTGCCTTGAGAAACTTTGATCTAGAAGACATGGAGCTTGAATCTACAAATAGTGGTCCTACTGCAAAGCTTCCCATACTCAAATTGGGGGAGTATGAGATGTGGGCTATTAGGATTAAGCAATACTTTCGGATCTAAGACTATGCACTCTGGGAAGTGATAGAAAATGGTGATTCATGGGTCTCAGTATCTCAAACATCTCAAGAGAATGGCATAACGGTTGCAAAGATGTCTACACCTGCAACTGCAGAAGTAAAGACAAATAAAAAAGAATGATGTCAAAGATAGGGGTTTGTTACTCATGGCACTTCCAAATGAACATCAGCTAACATTTAGTCAGTATCCAGATGCTAAATCTATGTTTGCTGCCATTGAAACAAGATTTGGAGGTAATGCAGCTACCAAGAAAACTCAAAAAACTCTCTTGAAGCAACAGTATGAGAATTTTAGTACAATAAGTGCATAGTCTCTTGACTCTATTTTCAATAGGATTCAAAAGATAGTCAGTAGGCTTGCTATCTTGGGTGTGATCATTGCCCAAGAAAATTTAAACTTCAAATTTTTAAGCAGCTTACCACCTGAGTAGAACACTCATGTAGTTGTTTAGATGAATAAGCCTAAGGTTGAGACTATGAGTATAGATGATTTGTACAACAATTTCAAAATTGTTGAACAAAAGGTAAAGAAAATTGTTGGTACATCTAGTGGTGGTCAAAACTTGGCCTTCATGACTGCACCAAGCTCTAGCAGTACCAATGATGCTAACACTACTTGTTCACAAGTTAGTGCTGCTAGCCCTAGTGTTAATACTGCCAGTCCACAAGTTTGCACTGCAAGTGTCAGTGATAATACTGTGTATGCTTTCATGGTTGAAAATCTGAATGGTTCTAATGTCCTACATCAGGACTTAGAGCAAATTCATGAAGATGATTTGGAAGCAATGGATCTGAAGTGGCAGCTCTCTTTGCTAAGTGTGAGAGCAAAGAAGTACTATCAGAGGACAGACAAGATGATTTTCATTAATGCTAATGATATTGCTGGATATGATAAATCTAAGGTGGAGTGTTACAATTGTCATAAGTTGGGACACTTTGCCAGGGAGTGCAGAGCACCAAGAAGCAAGGAAGGCCAGTTCAGAAATCAAGACAACACCAGGAAGCAAGGAACCAATGAAGACACTTCAAAGGCAATGTTGGCTATTGATGGTGTAGGTTTTGATTGGAGTGACATGGCAGAAGAACAAATTTAGACAAACATGGCTCTAATGGCATTTTCAGACTCAGAGGTATACACTAATAAAACTTGCTCTAAAACTTGTCTGAAAAACTATGAAACTCTTAAGAAATAGTATGATGATTTGCTTGCTAAACTACATCAAACTGAATTTAAGGCATCTACTTATAAAAGAAGACTAGATACTATTGAGGCACAACTTGCCACATATAGGAAGAATGAGGTTCTTTTTAGTAAAGAAGTTGTTGTCCTTAAAAAAGAAGTAGGATGCAAACAATATGAAATTAATATGCTTAAAACAGAGTTTGAAAAAGTTAAGCAAGAAAAAGATGGAATTGATTTTAAAATTGAGAAATTTGATAAGGCCTCAAAAGACTTAGATCAGTTGTTAGGAAGTCAGATAACTAACAAAAGTAAAAAAGGGTTTGGGATATAGTGCAGTTCCTCCACCTCACCCTTTAATTTATAATAGACCTAACAAGCTAGATATGTCTTATTCTGGTCTTGATGAATTCAAAGAGCCTGAATTCAAAGGTTATGGTCCTGAGAATAGTAAGCAATAGTCTAATGTTGTTTGTGAAAATGAATCAGATAATTCTAAGGAAAATTCTGATAAGTCTTTGGTAAATGAACAAGTATCACAGGACAAAAGTAGCTTTGTTGAAGGCTATGGACCTAACACTAGTAAGAGTGTTAGTGAAGTAGAACCTAAGAAAGTTAGGAAGAATGATAGTTCCCCAATTATTAAGGATTGGGTGTCAGATGATGAGGAACAAGATGAGTTTAAGCCTAAGTCTGAAAAGAAAACTGTTATTTCTACTGCTGCTAAGATAGAGTTTGTTAAACCTAAAAATCATGAAAAACCAGTTAAAAAGTCAGTCAGGTATGCAGAAATGTGTAGATCACAATCTCCTAGGGGGAATCAGAGGAATTGGAATGGATAGAAGTCCAATCAACTAGGAAAAGATTAAAAGATTTGTGATGTATCACAAGCTGCTATATATGTGGAAAGTTTTAAATCCATTTCAGATTAATTGTCATAAACATCAAGTAAGAGGCATAGTATATAAAAAAACTAACAGATAGGGGGTGCCAAAAACACACACCCTAGATGTTACTCAGTGAATATGTCTCCCAAGAGCATTTTTAAATGAAAACTGGCCTTCACCCCCAGTTAATACGTTATGGCCAGTTAATGACTGGCTACACACCCCAAAAACAACAGTTCATATGCGTAAAAAATCAAAGACACATTTTTCAAAACAAGCACAGTCAACTACTAAGAGGCCTTTTTATAAGAAAACATCATTAACTAGAAGATCTCTGCATGAAGCAAAGAGACACTAATATTACATGGAAAAGGCATAGCAGTTTAATACTGCTAAAGGTCTTTATACAGGGACAAGTAATGCTGATAGGGAAAAAAAGTTTAATGCTGTAAAGTCCATCATCATATTGGGTTGGAGTGACCTACCAAATCTAATGTGTCATCACTTGCTTTTAAAAAAGACATAACGTACATTGATGCACGAGGCAGATCCAAGTCAGTAAAGGCTTGGTGTGTATCTCCAAAGAAATCTAATTTCCGTGATTCTTTTATACAGGGGCAAGAGCCATCAACAATAGGATAAAGGATTTGTAACAATGGATGCTCAAGGCACCATGACTGTAACAAAGACTTATGCTCACATGATTTCCAGCTAGTTTGAATGGAGGTTATGTTGCATTTGAGGAGAGTGTCATATTGGTGGTTAAAAATTACTGGTAAAGGAACTCTTAATGACTGAAATCTTTGATTTTGAAGATGTAACTTATGCAATGAGATAAAATTCATCTTTATAGTGTCCTACAACAGATGTGTGACAAAAGAACTATGTCATTTTTACAGATACTAATGTCTTGTCTTATCTCCAAATTTTAAAAGGTTGCCTGATGAAAATCAATACTTCTTAAAATTCCTAGAAAGTGACAATATGACAGTATTTGGATATGGAAGAACATTGTTCCTAAAAGAAAATTTGACTTATCTTGTTACAAAGGCTACATTTAATTGAATCAATGCTCTGGCACAGAAGCACTTGGTCATATAGAATTTTTAAAAACATAAATAAGCTTGTCAGGGATAAACTAGTAAGCAGGATTACCTACAAAACATTTGAAAATCAACCAAACCTGAGTTGCTTGTCTTTCTTAAAGGGAAGCAACACAAAGCCTTCTTTAAGTCCCAAGTCTGAATCCAATTACTAAGCCTTTGTTTATGCTACTATTGATTTGTTTTAGTCCAACTTTATGAGTAGCTTAATGCAGTTAAAAGTATTGCTTAGAGTCACTGATGATTATGAAGTAGATTTACATGGGTTTTTCTTTTTAACATCTAAGGATACACCAGTGAATCCTTAAGAACTTACAAAGTAATAAAAACGCTAGTGGATAAAGACAGTGTGAAAATAATCATAAGTGATATTTGAACAGAGTTTAAAGAACAAAGTAATGGATTATTTTTGCAAGAATAAAAGGTATTAAAAGATACAATTACGTGTAGCTAGGACTCCTCGGCAAAATGGTGTTGCTAAAAGGAGGAATAGGACACTCATTGAGGCTGCTAGAAAAATGTTAGCTAACTCTAAGTTACCTACCATATTTTGGGTAGAAGCAGTTTCTACTGCTTGTTATGTACAAAATAGGGTTTTAGTAGTCAAGCCTCATAACAAGACACCTTATGAACTTTTTAGAGGTTTTAAACCAGCTCTAAGTTTTTAAGAGAACCATTAGGTTGACATTTTACTATACTTAATACGTGGGATAGTAGGCCAGTTTGATGGCAAAAAGTGAAGAAGGTTTCTTTGTTGATATTCTTTGAGTAGTAAAGCTTTTAGAGTATACAAACACTAGAAACTAAGATGGTAGAAGAAAACTTGCCATAGTTTGGATATTTAGAGAATCAGCCTATGATATAGAAGGTGACTGGTCCACAAATGGCTATTTGAATATTTGTTTCTCTAACCTAGATATTATGAACTATGATACCTAGTTACTGCAGGTACAGTTTCAAATGACTCTAAACTAACAGGTACATCATGTAAGAAAACAGTCAAGATTGCATTGTGATGCTAAATTTGGAAAGATACATCATACTTTTGAATCACCTACAAAGGATTGTTGATAATGGTGGGAACCAAAATTGTCTGGTGATGCTCAAAAAGCAGGTTACGATGGTCCAAAATAATGAGACTGTTGAACAAGAAAGGTTAGAGAGATGAGCAGTACAAAGATGTTAAAGATGTTATGGGCAACAAGTTAATACTAAGCCAATTCCCTGATGTTAATACTGTATCTTAAACTTAATGTTGTTTGGTCCATCAGTTAGTACTGCTAGTCAACAAATAAGAAGATAGCACTGAAGAAGAACCAGAAGTTAATTTTGGGACATCACAAATATCCTATAGTTTCCAAACACTCCCGATGACAGAATTTATAAAGAACACACAATTGACAAAGTGATTAGTGAGTTGCAGTACAACTATTCCAGTACAAGAAGAATGTCAAAACCTACTTCTGAACAGGTTTCTCATGATGTGAATGAGCAGAAAACAACATGAATACCCAAAATACTTGTTATATGCTTGATTTCCAATCACAAATATGGAACCAACAAGCATTGCAAAAGCTCTAACTTGATTCATCCTGGATGGAAGCAATGCAGGAAAACTTCTGCAATTCAAAACTTCAACAAGTTTGGATACTCTGTGGATCACCTAATGGAAAGAAGGACCAATGAACAAAATGGGTCTTCAGAAACAAGAAAGATGAAAGGGGAATTGTGATTAGGAATAAAGCAAGGTTAGTTGCACAGGGTCATAGACAAGAAGAAGGTATTGATTATAAAGAAGTGTTTGCTCTTGTGGCAAGAATTGAGGCAATAAGATTGTTTTTGGTCTATGCTTCTTTTATGGGTTTTCTGGTATATCAAATGGATGTAAAGAGTGCTTTCTTATAAGGAACCATTGAGGAAGAAGTCTATGTTACTCTACGCAACCAGGATTTAAAGATCCTGGCCAGCCAACAAAGTTTTACAAGGTGGTCAAGGCACCTTTATGGTTGCATCAAGCACCAAGAGCATAGGTATGAAACTTTGGCTAAACTATCTTTTAAGCAGATGGGTTTAAAAGGGGTCAGAAAGATAAGACATTATTTTAATCAAGAAGCAAAAAAGGAGAATTTTGCTTGTATAGGTCTATGTAATGACATTACTTGGCTCAACAAACAAGGAGTATGTATTGTTTTGAGAAAGCTAATAGAAAGAATAAGTTTCAATGAGTTCTATAGGAAGAACTAACTTTCTTCTAGGGTTACAAGTACAACAGAAAGAAGATGAATATTATTAGTCAGGGAAAAATATGTAGCTGAAATTTTGAAGAAATTCAAACTACGTCTGATGTGAAGTCAGCTTCACTCCTGTAGATTAGGGAAAACCTTTGGTCAAGGAATGGAGATACTAAAGGTTGATGATTGTACATCTCCCTATAGATCTATGGAATGGGTCTTTAGAATGTATCTCCACTGCACTAGACCAGATATCGATGTTTGCAGTATCGATGCATGTGCTAGATTTTCAAGTTACCCTAATACATACACATCTCTTAGTCAGTTAAGAGATTTTTAGAAATTGAAAGGTAAACAACTTTTAAGGCCTTTGGAATCTATGTTCTAGGGATTCTCCATTTGAACTGGTTGCTTATACTCATAGTGACTATGCTGGAGCAACACTAGATAGAAAGTCTACAACTAGAGGTTGTCAGTTTTTGAATAACAGGTTGATATCTTAGCAGTGTAAAAAGCAAACTGTGGTTGCTACTTCTACAACTGAAGCTGAATATATGGCTTGCAGCTGAGAGTTTTGTGACAATACCTGGAATCAAAACCAATTGGCTGGATTATGGGTACAAAATTATCGAATGAACACTGTCATTAATCATTGACATAACAGTTACTCTTCTTCATTATAGAAAATGTCCTATTCAACATTCAACAAACAAAACATATAGAGATTAGAGCATCCATGTTTATAAGAGATTGCAACACTAAAAAGTTAATATAAAAACCAATTTGGTTAAAAAAAAAAAAAAATTCATACTGATTTAAATGTTGCAGATCTTCTTACAAAAGGTTTCGATGCAGGCAGATTCAATATCTTGGTCCTCAAGTATTCGGAATGCTGAAAGATCCTTAACTGATATATAACTTTATGATTTTTGTTAAAGTATTGTAAGGATTAAATACTAGTAATATTGTTAGTTTTCTCAATTACTACTGCTAAAGTATAATTAAAACTGTTAGTTATACTTAAGACTGTTTGTTAAGATTGTTAGACATAGTTAATGCTGTTAAGAAGAAAACGTTTTGGAATTTGTATATTTGGCTATAAACTAACATTTGCAGGTAAAGCATGTTGAATACCTGATGTTGGATGCTTCATCTTTTAAAGAAAGATAATTACTTGGTTCACAGTGTTTAACTTGTAATTCATGGGTTATGCATAAATATGGATCCTCATAAATCCCACATGTCTATCCAGTCTTTTCTATGTGCTTGTGATGATAGACATGTTGTGTTGCATAATTCATTGAAGACAGAGTAAATGTGTTCGATCTTCAGTTATACTGCTAGGGCAGAAAAATTACTACTGCCCAAAACAAGGCAAATGTTAATGCAGATAAAGATGACATGGGCACCAAAAGTTTGCAACTGTAACAAATTCTTATCACTTAAGGGCATTGTTTGACGGGAGCTATCCTTATTTATACAACCAAAAAGCATGATTGAAAGGATGTGTGTATATCAAAATAATGTTTAAAAGGGATCAAAGACACGTCTAAAGAATACAAAAGAGGTCAGGACACTCAAGAAACTCAGTCTAGTGGTCTCCCTTACAAAAGGTTGGTGATGAGGCTGTCCATAAGGAGTTGGGTGACCGAATGGAAAGGGCTGCCACTACTACCTCTAGCTTAGAAGCAGAGCAAGACATTGGTAACATCAAATAAGACCCAATCCATGGCAACACTTAATGAATAAACTACTTAGGGAATTGGTTCAGGTAGTGGTCCTAGGTGCCAAGATACCATATTGGGGGATGTGAATGGCTCAAACTAGGTTGATATTACATCAAAACAGTCCATTAATCCATCCTCTCCCCATCTCAAGAGGTTTAACACACTTGGAAGTGGGGAGGCTATAATGAAACGATGTAGACATTGATGGAAATATATGTCACAACTGACAATAAAAACAGAAAGAGTTGTCCTGGTAACCACAATAAATGAGAGATTTTGTGAGCTTAAAAATAGAAAGAGAGATGTGTGCATAAAAACAGAAATGAGTGATTATGTGAGCAAAAAGAATTGAGAGATGATGTGAGCATAAAAACAGAAAGAGAGTGTGTGTGAATCAAATTTGATGATGAAAGTTGCTTTTTGGAATGAAAATTGAATGATTACTGGTGTATTTCTTTTAAATGCTGCTCGATTTCAACTTAATGTAGCAAATCTTAAGTAAATCTGTTCAGGCTTAAATTAGTATGCTTGTATTGTTTTTGCTATAAAGCGTAAGTTAATGCATCTCAGAGTTAAGGTTTCTGCTGTTGAGGTGATATCTATAAATACTTCGATTAAGGGTTTAATTCAACTTCATTATTCGATTTCACTTATTCAAAACACTCTTCTAACCAGTAAAACCTAATTGTAATATTCATCTTTGATCATCAAATATGCATCATTATGGTAAATCATCATTATGTCAAGCCCTAAGTTTGCTGAAACGCACAATGTGGTTGCGTTCTTGGAAAAACCCGAAGAAAGTGATGGGTTTGCAGAGATAATTGATTTCCTGAAAGCAAGTTCTGTTTCGTATGCTTTAACAGTCAATCCAGTCATCTACACATCTTGTATTGAACAATTTTGGGCAACTGCCAAGGTACAGACAGTTAATGGAGTGCGACAGTTACAAGCCCTAGTTGATAAGAAGAGGGTTATTGTTACGGAGTCAAGCATTAGGAGAGATCTTCACTTGGATGATGCAGAAGGTACTGATTGTCTTCCAACTGCTACTATCTTTGAAGAATTGGCACGTATGGGGTATGAAAAGCCTTCTCAAAAGCTTACTTTTTATAAAGCCTTTTTCTCTCCACAGTGGAAGTATTTCATTCATACTATTACTCAATGCTTAAGTGCTAAATCCACTGCATGGAATGAGTTCAGTAGTTCTATGGCTTCTTTGATCATATGCTTGGCAACTAATCAGAAGTTTAATCTGTCTAAGTATATCTTTGATGCAATGGTGAAACACTTAGATGGAGGAGTCAAATTCTTGATGTATCCACGTTTTCTCCAAGTTTTCATTAATCAACAACTGGGTAATATGTCAACTCACAAGAAGATTTTTGTTAATCCCTTTCACACAAAGAAAGTTTTTGTCAATATGAAGAGAGCTGGAAAGGATTTCTCTAGGAGAATAACACCTTTATTTGATACCATGATGGTTCATCCTGTTGAAGAAATGGGTGCGGATTAAGATCATCCAACTTATTCCACTCCAATACCCATTATTGATCAACCATCTTTATCTTCCCAACCCAAGAAGAAACAACTATCTAAGAAGGCTCAGAGACAGGAGGCATAGGTTCCTCAAGATGAGGCAGAGCATGAGGAAAGTGTACCAACACCTTCCAATGATCCACAACCTAGTGGCGAGGATAGCATGCAACTAACTGATTTGATTGTTTTATGTACCAAATTGCAAACACAGGTTCTTGATTTATAAAAAGCAAAGGATGCTCAAGCTAAGGAGATTGCTGCTTTGAAGAAGAGGATCCAGAGGTTAGAAAGGAGGAAAATGTCAAGACCTACAGGTTTGAAAAGACTCAGGAAAGTTGGTATGTCTAGGAGAGTTGAGTCCTCTGAAGACCAGGAGAGTTTGGGTGCTCTTGAAGATGCATCCAAACAGGGGAGGAGTATTGAAGATATTGATGCTTATGTTGATGTTTCTTTGGTTGATGAAACTCAAGAGAGACATGATGATGACTTAATGTTTGATACTGGATTTTTGGAGGATGATGATATGCATGTGGAAGCTAAAGTTGATGGGAGAGATGAACAGAGTACTAAGCCTGATGATAGTACTGCTGGTGAAGCAGTTACTACTACTAGTGTTGATGGTAGTGTTGTTCCTACAACTATTGAGGAAATCACTTTGGCTCAGACACTTATACAGATTAAAGCAGCTAAGCCTAAAGTTGTTACTACTGCTGCTACAACAACAACAACTACAAGACCCAAGGATAAAGGAGTGGTTGTACAGGAGCCAAGTGATTTCAGAGTTCCACAAGAGACACAACCTTCAAGTTCTAAAGATAAAGGAAAAGGTATTATGATTGAGCCTGAAGTTCCTTTGAAGAGAAAAGATCAAATTGCTCTTGATGAAGAAATTGCAAGAGATATTCAAGCTAAGTTGGATGTTGAATTATTAGAAGAGAAAAAGCTAGCA
The DNA here is from genome assembly GCA_026074375.1 of Tanacetum coccineum. NCBI lineage: Eukaryota > Viridiplantae > Streptophyta > Magnoliopsida > Asterales > Asteraceae > Tanacetum > Tanacetum coccineum. The sequence goes on from BQNB010046649.1 coordinate 16,556, forward strand.
AGGAAACAAGAAGAAGAAGCCAACATAGCATTGATTAAGGCATGGGAAAATATACAAGCTATGATGGAGGCTGATAGATTACTGGCTGAGAGACTCCAATAAAAGGAAATAGAGGAATTGACAGATGAGGAAAAAGCAAAATTATTTATGGAACTGATGGAGAAAAGAAGAAAGCATTTTGCTGCACTCAGAGCATAAGAAAAGAGAAACAGACCTCCTACCAAGGCATAAAAGAGAACTTAAATGTCTACTTATATTAAGCACATGGGTGGATATACATACAAACAACTAAAAGGAAAGAGTTTTGATGAAATTGAAAAGTTGTTTGATAAGAAAATGTAGAGAGTAAATACCTTTGTAGCTATGGGTTCTGAGGTACAGGAAAGCAAAGAAAAGAAGGAAGAAGGTAGAGAGGAAACAGCTAAAGGCAGCAGAAAGAAGACGATCAGGAGTTGAGCGCGTGAAAAAAGAGCAGGAAAGAACAACATAAAAGAATCCCTCAAGAACAAAAAGTATAGGAAGAAAAAGAGTCCAGAGAAGTTGATGAAGCTGAGGCTAAGAAGCTTTGGTGATTAAAAACTGATGATAATATAGCAATTGATTGCTATACCAGTTGCTACCAAAAATAACCAGTGATTATTGATTATAAGCTTCATAAAGAGGGCATTTTTGTACACATATCAGTAGATAAGAAGCAGATGGAAGTACCAAGAGATACTCTTCCAATGATAAGATGCTACAAGGAATAAGATAGAGAATACTTGGAAGCTCTTAGAGGATAGTAAAGGCAAGTAAGGTGAACAAGGCCGAAATGGAATTTGAAAGAGTGTTCGTATGAGATTTGAAAGTTATGTTTGAACCAGACATAAAAAGTGATACATGAGAATGTTGCAAGGATACAGGGTGAACTATTTGGAAGTTGATAATTCATACTGGAACTCACTTTGTAAGGATCGATAATCTTATACATTTTTTAGTTGGTTGAAAGGAGATACCCCCTCACAAACCAATTAGCAATCACCAATATGCTCAACCAAGAAACTTTTAAACAGATCATCAAAATGAAATGTGTTATCAACGGCGAAGCTTATGGTAAAGTAGCAAAAGGAAATTAAAGGTTTTTGAATCATCTTCTTGAAGTGTGATGAAACTTTTAAAGAAGAAACTTAAAGATTTTATTTTTTTTATTTTATTTTTTTTTTTTTTTTTATATTTTTTATTTTTCCAGGAAGATAAACATCAAGTTTAGGGAGGATTGTTAGGACTTAAAAGACTTCATGATTCTTAGAAGTTACTGCTAGGCTCAGTGTACCCAATGGAAATTAAGATAAGTGTTAGTACTGGAGGATACCCTTACCACTACTATTACTACTGTTAGTTAGCATTTAGATACTGATAGCATAAAGTTACTGCGTTAGTTGAATTAAGACTGCTCATGGTAAGACTAATATAAGCGAAGTATTAGTGCTGTTAGTAGTAAAAGTTAAGACTCAAGTAAAAGATACTACTGTTATGTATATTAAGTACTGCTAGATACTAATTTACTACTTTCTTATTGATTTATTAGTACAACTAGTGGAAAGATTAGCAACTGTTTGAAAGACATTCTACTGTCCAAAGGATAAAAACGATTAAAAGATAAAGAGTGGTTTTGGTAGAACAAGTGCATGTGAAGAAAAAGTGTTGAGATATTATGTAAAAGAAATACATAATGTATTTATTTAGAAGATTACGTTATGTTTTTAGAAAAGATTGAGATATCCTTAGGAAGTATTGCAAGCCGACTAGGACCCTTATTCTATAAAAGAAGCTCGTAGGCATTAGTTGAATTATCACAAAAAAAACACACAGCGTATCATTATCAGTTTTCATAGTTGGTCGAAGTTGATTAAGAAAAGCTTCAAAGGTTGTAAACCTCATTACTCAAGTTAAGAAGTACTCGTATTATTATCTAAATAATAGGGAGCGTTATTATATCTTTGTTGTTACAAGATTACTGTTTCATTGATTTTTTACTTCTAGAGTATTAAGGTGTAGATTCCGCATACACTTATAATATACATACAAAGTTTCTACAACAAGTTATTGGGATTTATCCAGCGTAATTTAACCTTAACAACCTAGGAATCAATCTAGTATTGGATCAACAATATATAAAAAACGTAAACACGTATACAATAAAAGTTCAAAGTAAATAGTTGGAGTTTATAACATAGAAATGACGTGAAAATGTGGATTGTCACAATACATTTTAATCGCAATGAAGAATATAGATTGGTCCCTAAGGAGCAACACATGTTAGCACAACCATATCAATGAAACAACCATTTAAATATCTCTTCACCCTCACTAATTAATACATACATCATTTTGAACATGCATATCTCGATCAAATTGGCCACTAAAATTAGATTGACGTCATGCTGTAAAAACATCAAAAATGTGGCACATCATAAAATTATCAGGAACATGTATTATCGGGTTTTGTATACTTATTCACAAATTTTTTTCTAAATGTGGCACATTAACGTGTTTTGTAGGGCTAGACAATCTTTTCCAAGAATGGCTACTTTTGCATCTTTATGCAAGTATCCATGATATTTTTTTAATAGTATGTTATTCGCAATTGTTGTCCGTTACCTCTTTCCATGAGTGACACGTAACTTACTTTTGACTTGCTTCTTTTAAATTTTTTTCTCTTGCGAATGTTGTAATGGGAGCAGAGGTTTATCATGGTGACTCGCAAGCTAAGTAGTATTACAATGAACATGTGGGATCCTTATATTAATGATATAAGTTTAAAATAAGATTTGTAATTTTTTAAAAAATGGGTTTTGATGCTAACATGATGGTGTTACTTAAGGTTAAGCTTTTTGAAAATGTATAATCAATTAAGAATTAATACAATCATCTCATTGAGATCGTTGATGTTATTGTTACTTTGGTTGCAGTTGCTACTACTACCGGTCATTGGGACCGATAGAAGAGATGAAGAGATGCATGGAGCATTTGACTTGGCGGTTACATAAGCAACAACCTTGATAGTGGCTCAGTGTGCGGAAGTTACTGAACTAAAGGTGCTAAATGGGATAATCATGACTTTAACCAACACTCCGCACTCTACTTGTAACTCCGAGATCTTTATTCTTCTCTTACTTTTCTTACAAATAAGCCTTATTTTTAGAGACATGTTTTGATGCGTGGTTTTTACAAAGCGTTAAATTTATAATACTAGAAATACTGATTTTTAACTAAAAACACAACACTCAGAAATATACCTGTTCGTGTATATAAAGCTTTAGTAAGTCCAAGTCGTTCCAACGAAATTGGAAGTTTTTCATAGTTTGTAATAAAAGTGCTAAGGGATAAAAAAAATTTGTCACAAGATCAAATAAACCAAATCATGCATAAATCGGATTAAAGGATGATTTCAAGATCAAATGATAAAGTATTTTGTTTAGGCATGGTCACTAAACAATGAAGTGTTTAGGATATTGTTTACAAAGTTTAGAGAATAAAGATTTCACAAGTTAACAAAATCGTTTTCGGCCTTTAAATAAAACAAGTGATTATATCGATTATAACAACAAAATCTTTCAGCCTTTATAAGTTATTATACAACCAATATATTTAGTGGATGATTAAACACATATATAAAAGGAACCCTTTCCAGCCTATATTCTGTATAAATATATTTTACCAATTAATAAACACAAATCCAAACACTTCAACTATCCAAATCATATATTGGCGCCCAAAACAAACAAGAAGATGACATACTTCATGATCAAAGAACTAACAAAACACATTATGAACTCAAACAATTCAATATAAGCATATTCAAAGGGATAAATAAAGATTATACTAAAATTCCCATCCAGACAAATGAAGTGATTTCATAAGAATTCTCCAAGAACACTTTATATATTCAAAACAAAACCCGAGAAACTATGAATAATTCTGTTCATAAAATCGATTAGAGATTCGAATTACACTTAATTTCTACTTCTTTGGGAGGATTAAAATCTAGAAATTGATGATGGAGAGTGGCGGTAGTCGACGGTGGTGAATTGGTGGTCGAAAGGGTGTTTGGTTCCTTATGGTTTGCTCAAGCCCAAGATCACCAAAAACACCTATTCTAAAGTGTTCTATAACAAATTAGGATTTTTTTATGAGAGTGTGTGAAATAAGGGATCTAAGGAGGGGATTTATAGGCGTTCAAGGGCCAAAGTACGTCTCACAAGACTCATTTGTGCGCCGCACATCGTGTGTTTAAGCACTCATTAATATGCCTTTAATTATTTCACACAGACTCAAAAGTGCAACCGCACTTTGGGTTCGATACCAAGTTATGACCAAATATTGAACAGGTGTCGGGAGATCAATTAACTTGAGTTATTTCATCGTTTTAAGCTCAATTCTTTCATGTTTTTCTTCACGACACCATATCATGAAACCTAAAATAGCAAATATAGTCGATAAGTATCAAATTTTCAACGAAAATGATTAAATAAATGCAAATAACGTACGCCGAAACGTGTATAATTTAGGTGTTTAACAAATCCCTCCAGCACTTACCTATTGCTTGCCCACAAGCAATTAAAGCGAGAAAAAAAGAATCATTTATCATGACTTGGAGAAAAAATCATTTTACATTACAAAGTTTTAACAGTTTTATAACTTTCATGCAAATAGACATATAACAGAGCACCCTCAACAGGGAAAAAAATAAAGTAAATTGTTTTTTGAATTCACCAGTCACTACTGAAGGGTATTATATTTGTGAAGTCCACTCAATTGCATAACATATCTAGTCGCACCACATGCTTATACTAGACACATAACATGCACGTTGCAGGCGTGGGGAGCACGCTAGACAACAAATCTTAAGGGGCAAACGAGACAATGATGAGGGTGAATAACAAATACTTGATTCCATGTGCGCAACACTTTTGCCTTATACTTTGCAAATTTATTATTTTTTTCTTTTCCTCTTTTTTTTCTTTTCTTTTCATTGAGATTTATTTTCATTCCAAATACTGGCGATAACTAAGGCTGGGCACAAAACTTCTTCTTCATCGACATATTTTTCTTGCTCTTGGATACTTTGGGGATTTCTTTTTCAAAAAAAAAAACACTAACGCAGTGCTACATATACATGATTACATAGGGAATATTATTTCACCTCTTACATACTCTTATGTCCTATAAATTAACCTCACTTCGGTCTAGTAAATGATGATCAAGCCCAATTTCTGGAGCTCTAAAATTTACCCGCTGAACGCGACCTCACTCAATATAACATTATAACCAAATACCAATGTTTCCAAAACAAGGCGACAAAGACAATACGTACACATCCGTAATAAACAAATAAGACATAAATGACTGCATTCACTTCCTAACTCGAACAAACTAAAGGAAAAAAGTACCATGGTAATCAAAGGTGATACCGCGCGCGCTAGAGCGCATTATCACTAGAGGGCCGAACCTTACATTTTAAGTGGGTTCGATTTTTGTGCAGTTATATGTCAATCCGTTGATTTGCTTACTAAGACCCGTATGCATTTTTAAAGTTCTTTAGAAAAGCAATATATAAATTTTTAAATTTTTTAAATCTTCCAGAAAATATCATTGACAAAATGTGGCCAGATTCAGAGCAAACATGGAGGGACATGATTAATTTTTTCTATTTGCTACCACCTCCACACTAAGTAAACATTTTCCTCAATGTGAGAACTGATTAAATATGCGGAAAATAGGGAAATTTAAGGAAAAAGGTACTTCTCGGGTTCTTAATTTCTCTGTTGAATTAAGAAAAATACGAGACCGCAAAAGAAGAACGCCAAGCTGTGTATTCCGCCACAGTAATATAATACTCCAATTATATAAGTCTCCCAGTGTAAAATGCAACCACCAATCCAATGCTGCACTTGTCCTTATTTAATCTGCAAGAAATAGACACAACTACAAGAAAAATATTAATAACAAATGCGCACTTTCGATAGCACCACGGTTGCATTAAGCGCATGCAACAACCTTTAAACCCCACGGATCCGAGTGCAACCTAGTTTTAATAGTCTCATGAGGGTTTCCAGGAACATACCCCCCAAAAGTTCAAAAATTCTTTTTTGTTTTGGACGCAGAAATCAATTGATAAGCACATGGGCCCATGCACATTAAACTTATTAAACTGCAAATTTTTTTGAATAAATATATAAATATATATATTATTATTATATATATGTAATATAAATATAATATATATATTATTGGTTTCGTATATTTACTTTACTACTACTTAACTATTATTTGTTATATTCAAACTTGTTTCAGGATACCTTGACCATACGGTTCAAGTGAATGATCCATATTTTTAAACATTGAGGGTGTGAGTCCTTTCGGTATGTACTACGAAAGGATATTCTTTTGTTCAACCACATAGTTTGTTTTTACCACGTGATATCCCTTTTTTAAAGTCTTAATAGGTTTATCTTTTTCGATGATAGGAGGAAGCGGATCTTTTTAAATTTTTGGAGAATCATCAGACTTTCCACTCCCGGTGAATATGACACTCACATGCTCAGTTTGAGCTTGATGAGGAGGATGAGGGTCAGTCCTATCGGTTAGTTCTAAAGATATGTTTTGAGACTTCTCCTACTCATCTATTTTCCTTTCCATGTTTTTAAAGATAGTTTGGAAATTCTTTTCATTTTGCTTCATCTTTAAAATCATATCGTTAACATTGTTTTTAACAAAGATATTTGAAACTCTTTGACCATCCAAGAATTTAGTCATTAATTTTTTGAAATCTGTTTTAGATTGAGGTTCTTGATCGATAGGTTTAGACACTTTGTTAAGTAAAACACCAGTGGTTTTACCATCGTCTCTAGAAAAAAGTTTCCAATAAACAGTTCTCATGCTATGGACGCATCTTTTGAAATCTTCGAGATCATTTCTCACATCATTGTTTAATTCTGTGAGCGATTTCTCAGAATCATTAGGATTATGAAGGGATTGGGGAGAATACGAATCCTGAGAATTTCGGTTTTGATATCCTTCAGATTGGATGGAATTTACTTCATGACATTCACACATCGGCGTGTCATCGTTTAGGTGGTTTTTAGAAGCGTTTCCATTTCTAAGCTTATTATATTTCTCACGCATACCATGCAGTTCCCTAATGGAAAGAAGGCCATTGGAACAAAATGGGTCTTCAGAAACAAGAAAGATGAAAGGAATGAGATTAGGAAATAAAGAATGGTTAGTTGCACTCAGGGTTCATAGACAAGAAGATGTATTGATTATAAAGAAGTGTATGCTCTTGTGGCAAGAATTGAGGCAATAAGATTGGTTTTTGGTCTATGCTTTTTATTGGTTTTTGGTATATCAAATGGATGTAAAGAGTGCTTTCTTATAAGGAACCATTGAGGAAGAAGTCTATGTTACTCAACCACCAGGATTTAAAGATCCTGGCCATCCAGAAAAAGTTTACAAGGTGGTCAAGGCACTTTATGGTTTGCATCAAGCACCAGAGATGGTATGATAAACTTTGGCTACTATCTTTTAAGCAATGGGTTTAAATAGGGGCAAGATGATTAAGCTCATTATTTATCAAGAAGCAAAAAGAGAGATATTTTGTTGTATAGGTCTATGTAGATGACATTATCTTTGGAATCACAAACAGGAGTTTGTTTTTGGTTTTGAGAAGCTATTGAAAGATAAGTTTCAGATGGAGTTCCTATAGGAGCACTATCTTTCTTTCGAGGGTTACAAGCTACAACAGAAGAAGTTGGAATATTTATTTGTCAGGACAAATTTGTAGCTGAAATTTTGAAGAAATTCAAATACTATGATGTGAAGTCTGCTTCAACTCCTGTGATTGGGAAAACCTTTGGTAACGGATGGAGATACTATTGATGGTTGATGTTAAATCTCCTATAGATCTATGATTTGGGTCTTTTGATGTATTCTCACTGAATCTAGACCAGATATCATGTTTGCCAGTATGTGCTGTTGCTAGATTTCAAGTTACTCCTAATTACATCAAATCTCCTTACGCTGTTAAGGGATTTTTAGATATTTGAAAGGTAATACCAACTTTTGGCCTTCTTGGTATTCTAGGGATTCTACATTTGAACTCGGTTTCTTTTACTCATAGTGACTTTGTGGAGCAACTCTAAGATATGAAGTTCTAAACTAGAGGTTGTCAGTTTTTGGGAAACGGTTGATTATCTTGGCTGTGTAAAAATGCAAAACTGTGGTTGCCATTCTAAATGAAGATTGATTATGTGGCTGCTGTAGTTGTTGTGGACAAGTACTCTGGATTCAAACCAATTGCTGTTGATGGGTACCATTTTCATGATCACTGTCATTAATAGTGACAATACATTACTTTATGCTTTATTGAAAATTCCTATTCAACAATTCTAAAACAAAATTATAGGATTTAGATCATTTTATAAGAGATTGCAACACTAAAAAGTTAATTCAAATGGTCTTAAAATTCATATGATTTTTAAAAATGTTGCAGATCTTCTTAAAAAAGGTTTCGATGCCAGGCGATTTCAAATACTTGGTCTCAAGGTTTGGAATGCTGATTACTTATTCTTGTCTATATGATATTTTTGTTTTGTTATAGTTTTGTTAAAGGATTTATACTGTTAGTTTTTCAATTAATACTGCTAAGTTAATTAAAAACTGTTTAGTTTATACTTATGGAACTGTTTGTTAAAAAGTTAGTCATAGTTTAATGCTCGTCAAGATGGAAAATGTTCTTGGAGTTTGTATATTTGCTATGTTACTAACATTTGAGGTAACAGCATGTTGAATACCTGGTGTTGAATGCTTCACGCTTTTTAATGAAAGATATGTCTTGGTTCACAGTGTTTAAATTGTATTCATGGGTTATGCTTAAATAGGATCCTCGTGATTCCAATCATTGTCTTCTAGTCTTTTTTCTTAGTGTGATTTTGATGACTAGAATGGTGTTGCCATATATTTTTGAGACAGAGTTATAATGGTGTTCGACTTCATGTAATTACTGCTAGGCAGAAAATTACTAATGCCAGGCAATGTTATTGCTCGTTAAGATGGGACATGGGCTCAAAAGTGGCAACTGTTTCAATTTCTTATCTATTAACAGGCATTGTTTGTGGGAGCTTCCTTATTTTATATCCAAAAAGACATGGATGAAAAGGATGTGTTTTATCATAAAGTATGTTTCTAAAAGGGATCAAAACACGTATAGGAATATCAAAAGAGGTCAGGACACCAGGATACCCTCTGTCTAGTGGTCTCCCTGATCAATGGTTGGTGTTGAGGCATTTGTCATAAAGGAGTTGGGTCCTGTGTCCGAATGGATAAGGGATGACTATACTTACTCTTAGTTAGAGCTGAGCAGGACATTGGTAACATCATAATATAAGACCCAATCCATAGGCATTTCTTAATGAATTTTTCGATCTTAGGGAATTGTTTCAGGTAGTGGTCCTAGGTGCAAGCTACCATATTGGGGGATGTGAATGCTCAATCTAGGTTGAGATTACATCTAAAAGTCCATTAATCACCTCGCTCAGAGTTTTTTTTAAACCCCCCCTTCCACTTGGATTGGGGAGGATTAGTAGGAAACTTATTAGAATTGATGGAATTTTTACACACTGTCTTATAAAAACAGAAGAGTGTTTGGTAAGCCAAAAAGAATATGTGTGATTTTGTTTGAGCTTATAAATAGAAAGAGAGTTGTGTTGCATAAAAACGAAATGATGTGATTATGTGGAGCAAAACGAATTGTGGGATGATGTGAGCATAAAATCAGAAAGAGAGTGTGAATGAATCAAATTTCGTTGATGAAGTTGCTTTTTGGAATGTAAATTGATATGATTACTGGTGTATTCTTTGTATTGCTGGATCAGTTTCATACTTTATTGTTTCTATGCTTAAGTAAATGCTGTTAGGCTTAATTTAGTACTGTTGTATTTGTTTTGCTATTAAGCGTTTAATATATAATGCTGTCAGTTTAAGTTTTGCTGTTGAGGGGTGTATTTTATAAATACTTCGATTAAGGGTTTCATTTACTTCTTTATTCGATTTCAATTATTTCAAAAACTCTCTAACCATAAAAACCTAATATATTTTCATCTTTGATCATCAAATTATCATTATGTAAGCCCTAAGGTTTCTGAAACGCACGAACGTAGTTAGCGTTCTAGGAAAAACCTAAAGAAAGTTGATGGGGTTGGGTTTGCAGAGATATTTGATTTCCTAAAGCAAGTTCTGTTTCAAATGCTTTAACAGTCTATCCAGTCATATCACATCTTGTATTGATCAACTTTGGTTCAACTGCAAAGGTACAGACTTTAATGGATTGCGACAGTTACAGCCCTAGTGATAAGAATGAGGGTTATTATTACGGAGTCAAGCATTAGGGGAGATCTTCCTTGGATGTAGAAGGTACTGATTGGCTTCAATGCTAATATTTTGAAGAAATTGGACGATGGGGTATGAAAAGCCTTCTTAAAAGCTTACTTTTTATAAAGCCTTTTTCTCTCCACAGTGGAAGTATTTCATTCATACTATTACACAATGCTTAAGTGCTAAATCCACTGCATGGAATGAGTTCAGTAGTTCTATGGCTTCTTTGATCATATGCTTGGCAACTAATCAGAAGTTTAATATGTCTAAGTATATCTTTGATGAAATGGTGAAACACTTAGATGGAGGAGTCAAATTCCTGTTGTATCACATTTTTCATCAAGTTTTCATTAATTCATCATATAGGTAATATGTCAATCACAAGAGATTTTTGTAATCCTTTAACACAAAGAAAGTTTTTGTCAATATGAACGAGAGCTGAAAGGATTTCTCTAGGAGAATAACACCCTTTATTTGATTAACCCTGTATGGGGGTTTTTCGTCACTGTTGAGGAAATGGTGGTGGGAATTTAGATCATCCAACTTATTCAACTCCTATTACCCATTATTGATCATACCATCATTATCTTCCAAACCCAGAAGAAACTACTATCTAAGAAGGCTCAGAGATCAGGAGCATAGGTTCTCAGTTGAGGCAGCAGGAGAGCATGAGGAAAGTGATACCAATACCTTCCAATGATCCACACTTAGTGGCTGAGGGTGGTTTGCATGCTACTATACTGAATTTGTTTGTTTTATCGTACCAAATTGCAAACACAGGTTCTTGATTTACAAAAAGCAAAGGATGCTCAAGCTAAGGAGATTGCTGCTTTGAAGAAGAGGATCCAGAGGTTAGAAAGGAGGAAAATGTCAAGACCTACAGGTTTGAAAAGACTCAGGAAAGTTGGTATGTCTAGGAGAGTTGAGTCCTCTAAAGACCAGGAGAGTTTGGGTGCTCCTAAAGATGCATCCAAACAGGGGAGGAGTATTGAAGATATTGATGCTGATGTTGATGTTTCTTTGGTTGATGAAACTCAAGAGAGACAGGATGATGACTTAATGTTTGATACTGGAGTTTTGGAGGATGATGAGATGCATGTGGAAGCTAAAGTTGATGGGAAAGATGAACAGAGTACTAAGCCTGATGATAGTACTGCTGGTGAAGCAGTTACTACTGCTAGTGTTGATGATAGTGTTGTTCCTACAACTATTGAGGAAATCACTTTGGCTAGGACACTTATTACAGATTAAAGCAGCTAAGCCTAAAGGTTGTTACTACTGTGCTACAACAACTAAACAACTACATGACCCAAGGATATAAGGATTAAGTAGGTTGTACAGGAGCCAGTGATTTCAGTGTTCCACAAGAGAACAAACCTTCAAGTTCAAGTGTCTAAAGATAAAGGAAAAGGTATTATGATTGAGCCTGAAGTTCCTTTGAAGAGAAAAGATCAAATTGCTCTTGATGAACAAATTGCAAGAGATATTCAAGCTAAGTTGGATGTTGAATATTAGTAGAGAAAAAGGATATGCAAGGAAACAAGAAGAAGAAGCCAACATAGCCATTGATTAAGCATGGGAAAATATACAAGCTATTATGGAGGTGATAGAATTCTGGCTGAGAGATCTCCATTAAAAGGAAATAGAGAATTGACAGATGAGGAATAAGCAAAATTATTTATTGGAACTGATGGAGGAAAAGAAGGAAAGCATTTGCTTGCACTCTGAGCATAAGAAAAAGAGATACAGGACCTCATACCTAGGCATCAAAGAGAACTTAAATGCTCAATTCTATTAAGACATGGCGTGGATTTAATACAAACAACTAAAAGGAAAGAGTTTGATGAAATTGAAAAGTTGTTTGATAGGAAAATGTAGAGAGTAAATTACCTTTGTAGCTATGGGTTCTGAGGTAAGGAAAGCAAAGAAAAGATGGAAGTAGGTATTCTAGAGAGGAATCAGCTAAATGCAGCAGAAAAGAAGTGTTGGAGGAAAAGAGCAAAGAAACAACAACAGAAAGAATCCTCAAAGAAACAAAAAGTAGAGGAAGAAAAAGAGTCAGAGGAAGTTGATGAAGTTGATGAAGCTGAGCTAAAGAAGTTTTTGGTGATTAAAAAGGATGAAGATATAGCAATTGATACTATACCACTTGCTACTAAATTACCAGTGATTATTGATTATAAGCTTCATAAAGAGGGCATGTTGGTACATTATCAGTTGATAAGAGCAGATGGAAGTTTCAAGAGATACTCTTCAATGATAAGGATGTTATAAGGAATAGATAGAGAAGACTTGGAAGCTCTTTGGAGGATAGTGAAGGAAAAGTATGGTGATCCAAGGCCTGAAAATGAATTTAAAAGAGTGTTGTATGGAGATTTGAAAGTTATGTTTGAACCAGACACAAAAAGTGATATATGGAGAATGTTGCAAGGATACAGGGTGACCATTTGGAAGTTGATTGATTCCTCTGGAGTTCACTTTGTAAGGTTTGATAATCTTCACATTTTTATGTTGGTTGAAAGAGATTATAAACTCACACTAAATCACCATCGCCAATATGCTAAACAAGAAACTTCAAACTGATCATCAAAATGAGATGTGTTATCAACTGCTAAAGCTTATGGTAAAGCAGCAAAAAGGTAAATGAAAGGTTTGAATGCATCTTCCTGTAGTGTGATGAAAACTTTTAAAGAAGAAACTTAAAGATTCAGAAAATGAACATCAAGTTTTGGGGAGGATTGTTGGGACTTAAAAGACTTCATGGATTCTTAGAAGTTACTGCTGCTCGGTACATAATGGAAATTATGCTAAGTGGTGTACTTTGGTAGTATAACCGTTACCCTACTAGTTACTACTGTTTGTATTTTTTAGTTCTAATAGCATAAAGTCTAATGATGTTAGTTGAAGTTAAGATCTGCCTTAGTGTTGATGACTAAAAATATTAGATAGTTAGTCTAGTGATGCTAGTAGTAAAAGTTAGATGCTAGTACAAAGTAATAATGTTAGTGTATATTAGTTCTGTTACTCTACTGTTACTACTGTTATGTTTATTAATGCTGCTGTGGAAAGATTACAATTGTTTAAAAGACTTTCTATTGTCAAGAGATAAGACGAATTTAAAGAGATAAAGACTTGTTGGAGAACAAGAATGAATGTGAAGTTAAGTGTTGAGATATTTATAATACTAGATATACATAATTGTTTTATTTAGAAGATTACGTTTATGTTTGAGAAAAGATTGAGATATCGTAGGGGATTATATTGTTAAGCCGATAGGATTCCTTAGTCTTTAAAAGGAGGGGGGACTCTTAGGGCATTAGTTGAGGTATCACAAAAACACACAGTCGTATCATTACTAGTTTTCATAGTTGTCAAAGTCGATTAAGAAGCTCATGGTTGTAATCCCACCAGTACTTAGTTAAGAGTGCTCGTATTCATTTATAATCTAATGATATTAGAGCGTCTGGTTATATCTTTGTTGTTCTGATTACTGTTTCATTTTTTTTTGGATTTTTTTTTTTACTTCTAGAGTTATTAAGATGTAGATTACGCTACACTTTTAATATACATATAAAGTTTCTACAAACAAAGTTATTTGGGATTTTCCAGGATAATTTAACCTTAGACAACCTAAAGGAATCGATTAGGTTTGGGCATCAAACACAAAGTATGTTTTTTTTGGGTATTTAATCACATACAAATTATAGCATAAAGTGAACAAAATTGTTAAGATGTGTGCCCATTGTTGTTAAAGTGAGTAATGCGTATTTTGTGTGGACTATTGATCTTCCAATGGCCACTTGAATTTTATGTTTTGTAGACATTTTGTTAATTATTTAGTCACACAATGGATTTTTTTGGGTATTTATGTCACATACAAATTAAGCATAAAGTGACCCAAATGTGGTAATATGTGGTGACCATATGTATTTAAGTGAAGAAGAAATGGGTATTTTTCTGTGTGTATCATTGATATCCTATGGTCTACATGGATTTTTATGTTTGTGTGGCCTTTTCTAATATTTAGTCACACAAAGCATGTTTTTTTGGGGTATTTAGTCACATACAATTAAGCATAAAGTGACCAAAAGTGTTAATAAGTGTGACCATATACTGTTTAAAGTGAAGAAATGTGTATTTTGTGTGACTATTGATCATCCAATGGCTACATACATGAATGAAAGAAACTAAAAACTTCATATTGAAACAAAAAAATGTAGTTTTAGTGGAACAAGGTTTTTTTATCATCAAAAAAGAAATATACATCATATACAAAGCAAACAATATTCTTGAATACCAAATAAAAAAGCAAACTAAGTCTAAATCTCCAACTAAATACCATAATAGACACCTAAAAACTACCAACTTTATTGCATCTTCATCCAAGGTAGCAAGCATTGTGAGAACTCTCGACCTATTCACACCCCAAGCATCAATAAGCCAACAAAAAAAATCATAGAAATTCATATTCAAGATGAAGGCAACAAGACATCTAGCTGAACGTACAAGATTTTCGTTGTTCTAATCGGAATATGTGACAAATGTTTTAATTTGGATCAAGAAAAGCGTTAAAAAGTAAAGTACTTTTGGTGCATGAAGAGGTAGTGTACCTGTGAAAAGGATACTCAAGAAATATTTGTTGGAGTACCTGAGTAAAAAGTAAACAAAATAAGATTAGTAAACTAATATTACTTAGCCACATTTAAACAAAAAAAGATAGTCATTTAACAATGTTAATGTTTTGATCCGCAACAGAAGATCCTTGATTTGGAACACGAACATGGTGAAGGCGAAAGCTATATATGTCTGTTTGGACACATGAACATGGACTTTAATTGCAAAGCTAGTAAATAAATAAGCTAGAATGAGATTACATCCCATACACTATCAGAGATATAAATATTGTACTTAGTTTATGATTCAATATCTTTGTAATTTCTATCCAGGTGAAGGAAAAAATAGCAGAAATCTCAGAAAATACACTACTTGCACCATAAAAAATATTGCATGTGAATGCCAACAGATTAACATAGTACCTCAGAATCATCAATTTTAGAAAGGGTGTGCGTTTCATCGACTTCATCGACAACAGTATCATTATCAGGGACGTCCTTTGAGCTTTTAAAAGCACCTAGAGTGTCATAAGCTTTCCAAAGATGGGAGCTGATTATTGTTTATGTAAAAAATAGATCATTAACAAAAACAAGAAAAGCATAAGATCAACAACTGCAACGAAGTTTTAAAGGAAGAAAAAAAATGCAACTTACAAGCACATTGGACCTATTCGACTGATTCTTTACTAATCTTTGTTGTGTTTTGGCAGGCTGATATGATAGAGGTTCTAAACCATCAAGTCCCCCACAGTACTCACTTCTAACAATTTTTGCAAAGCAAAAACCAGTGTGAAATGCACTTCTTTTCTGCATGACCTTAACTCTTCTGTTTCTCCTGGCATCTATAAGTCGTTGGTAGAAGGTTGTTTGCAGGAGCGCATTTCCTTTTCATAATCCATAGCGTTCTGATTGAACTCTTTAATCTAGCCAAAATATTAAAGTTAGATAAAGTAGTGAAAACTTTTTTTTTATTTTTTTTTTTTTTTTAAAAAATAAATCAAGGAAAAGTGATGATTATATTTAGCTCATTATGATGACCATAATTGAAAAAATATAAATAACTAACATTTATGGTTTTATCAACGCGCTTAATCGGTTGTAAAGATCTAACTTTTCATGCTAACTGCATGGCGCATATGCAGTATTCTAAAGACGCATTGTTAACCATATGCCATTGAATTCCCATAAGGAAGCATTGTTACCAAATGATGCTTCATAATCTGAAGTGCCATTACCAAAACCACCAGAAGCTGCTCCATAATCTAAACTTACATAAGAATTAGTAGCAGCATAATAATCAGAACTGTCATTGGAGTTGTTGTTTCCACTCTTAAAATCACGACCACCAAACTTGCCAGAGCTATGGCGTTGATCAGCAGACGCAGCATAGCTCTCAGCATATTGAGCAAGCCAATCCGGTGTTTCTTATTTCACTTCTTTCATCAGCTCAGAAATACCTTTAGCAACAGACGAGTTCTTATCATTGAAGAAAGCAGTGGCTATTCCAGATTTACCCGCACTACCAGTCCTCCCAATTCTATGAACATTGCTATCAATGTCGCGTGGCAAGTCAAAGTTGATCACATGAGCAACACGTGGGATATCAAGTCCTCTTGAAGCAACATCAGTAGCAACCAAGATTAGTGTCACGCCATTCTTGAATTGTTGCAACGCTCTTTCCCTTTCCTGTTGGTAATTCAACATACAAAGAAACAAGTTACAATCAAAATGTTTAAGTTTACATTTTTGTAAAGCCGCGGCGTATTTGCCCATTTTTGGGCCGAACGCCATATAAGCCCAAATAAGCCATAACGGACTTAAAAATAAGCCGTCAAGCTACGAAGCCTTTTAGTCTCCAAAGTAAGCCACGAAATAAGCTATAAAAATAGGACGAAAGTTTTAAAGGACCAAGACATTTTTTTTCTTTGTTCCTTTTTTACACCGAAACCACATAAGCCATAATTGTAACAATCCATATTTTCACATCATTTTACGTCAATAAATATTCAACTATTTATTTTAAACATTTACGCGTTTACTTTTAATTTCAACCTTTTAGTTAAATCGCGTAAACTACAAATCAACAATCAACGTAAATCGACATTAAACAAATAAAAATATATGTCAAACAAGTGTTATATTATTTTTACGAAAATAATAATTAATTTTTCATATTTTATTTTTATACGTCACGTAAAACGTTTACGTTTCGCATTTTGAAAACCTTTTTGCATATAAGTAAATCATTCTACCTATCTACACTCATCGTATACCACCATTATACTCAATGTACCAAAATTTAAACATAAACTATTGTCACTCCACAAGTAAATGTAGTACCGGTTCTCATAATACATAAACACAAACAAATAATATCTAAAATATTTTCTAGAATCAAGCATGTGCTTATATACAATTGCAAGCAACTATCTTACACCAAAAGGACTTACGCCATGCTATTCTTACACAACACCATCCCTCCCCCCCTAATGAATCTCTTACAAACCGGTCACACCACTCTCAAAATACCATGGTATTATGCAAATGGTATTCTAGATATTCATGCTATATAAAGGACCCTATTTGCAAGACTTCACACACTTCTCCTTTCAACTAGCAAAATCACAAAAATCCTCTCTTGTTCTAAAAGAAAGCCACGACTCAAAATTTGCATAAAAACATTTCATAGTTTTCATTTTATTAAGATTACAAGTATACAAGTGTGTTTAGGATTAATATCTAAGGTGTATCACGGGTATTTCAAGGCTAGGGTTTCATAAAATTAAGGGTTTACAAGAAGAAGAAATTAGGGTTTTCAAGAAAAAAAAAATTGGGTTTCATTATAAGGATTTTGGGTTGAAGATTAGAGTTTGATTTGTGTTCATCACTTCATTCATTCATACAAGGTCTAACATAAACTCTACACTTTCATAATTATTTTATTTTCATACATATATATTTGTTATATTGTTTAATCACCATCTAGTATTTATTTTATAAAGTTTATAAAATAAAACAATTTATTCAAAATCAAAGTAATACATATTCATGATGAAAAGGTGTTTAAAATATGTTAGAATGCAATAACATATTTTATTTGATATATTACAAGTGTCGGATAATTTATATAATTAATTGAGAATTAATTATTACAAATTTATTTATATAGTTTATAAATAAATAATTGTTGTGGACATTTTATTTGGACATATATAGATGGACATAAATCATGTTAAAAATTATAAATACATGTATTATAAAACTTAAATTCGAACAGTTTGATTAATCTGTAAGCATACGAATTTTTATGACAAATATAAACCTGATGTTAAAATTGTACATCTCTAGACGATTCCGAATATATAAGATTTCGATAATTAAATATATAAAAAGTATTTTTATATATAACAGTTTGTATAAACTGCTACTGTACAAAATTTTATAAAGTCTGTAAACATTTTATTATGATAGATAATCTCGACATGATTCCGTACATATAAAGAACGCGTAACACGGAGTTAAAAAGAGAAAGTTATGAGTTTTTAAAGATTTCGAAAAGTATATATATAATTTCACAGCTTTTATAAAGCTGTGAAAACTGCGGAATAACTGCTGAAATTGAAATCGGAGTTTTTAAGGGCTTTCGGGTCCGATTCGGCCAAAGTATAAAACTACAAACTTGTTCGGAATGACATTTTACTATAAAATTAAGTTTTCGGAGACTAGAAGTGTATAAATATTAAACTAGAAATTATAAAAGCTAGTTAACTTTATTTTTCCTGACATGAATAGTGTTGGTTCGTTAGGATTATAAAAACTTTAGGAAATAATTTAGCATTACTTGTATAATATTTATACGCGGTTTAAAACCTTATAAATATTATTTTATAAAACACTTGAACTATATATTGTGACACTTTATAAATAATAAAAAATACTAAATCAAGCGAAATGACTATAATTAATTTTACAATTATTATAAAATGTTTCGAAAACTATTAGGTGGTAATATAACTCTATAATTTATATTGTTCTATTTATTTGAAGTACACTATACTCATACGACCTATAATTAATTAGGTTGCATTTCGGATCATACGTGACGTTTCACTTATTTGATTTTCTATAGTCAATACATTTCACTTGAGGTGAGTTTATAGCCCCACGTTTTACTCGTTTTACATATACTTTACAACTTTTGGGGTGAGAATACATGCGCATTTACAAACTCGATTTCATGATTGATTACAAACATGTTTACATATTTGTTTTCATAACTCGTTTATAAACCCATTTACATGATTAATTCAAACTCGTTTACATATAGGGGGCCGGCACACAAAGGATCACAAAGGTAATCCTAGTTTTGATTTTTGGACGCCACAGACCCAGGTCTACCCCCCCCCCGCCCCACACCTTCCCTAACCTTGTCGGGATGTGTAATGTAGCTCTAGTTCATAAATAACAAAATCCCAAAAGGTTTTAAGTTTTTAGTAAGGCTTAAAGATAAGTTTAAAAATCTTAAAAAAATCAAAGATATAAATCATAGATAAAATGTATTTAAATTAGTATAAACAAATATTGCCCGTGTCCGAGACGCGTTGTTTGACGTTTTAAGCTGTTTGCGGGATAGATCTCCCAGTAAGTGATCAAATATAGATGTAAACATTCAAAAAAATAAATTCAAGAAATAGATTAACCATTAACGAAATAAAATTATAGATTGACTTTCCGTTAACACTGTAAAACTGTATCTGATAGAAAAACAAAAATCAATAAAAACAGAAATTAACTAAACATCATAGGTCTGGAAAATTAGCAAAGGATTACACCACTTATATATTTTTTTGGACATTGCTACTAGTTTGGGTAAATTGCACTTGAACACTAACTCGTTTTTGAAGCTCATCGAACATAAGTCATTATTCCCTGGTGCCCTCAACAAAGGGGAACACACATCAAAGGGGAGCATTTATTTTGTCCAATTCTTCTAACCTCTTCAATGCGAAGGAAACATCTTTTGCCAGCGACAAAGGGGGAGAATTGAACTAAATTCATTAATAACTCGTAAACTATATTTTTACATAGAATGAGTATATATTTTTTCATCATCAAAAGGGGAGATTGTTAATACAAATACTGTCTAAAAACGTTATTTATATTTTTCGACCTCTCTACGTTTTGATTATGACAAAATGTAAAAACGTTCTACGTAAAAATAAACGTAAACAAGTTATTAGTCGTAAACTTCTATTTCGACGTAAATCACTTAAGGTATGTACAAACAAGTATTAAGCTTGTATAATGATCAAGTAAATAGGTTTTTGCCTTTAAACTTTACATTTTCACAAATGTAACAAAACCTTTTTACAAAAATAAATTAGAAAAAATATTTTGTAATTAAAAAGAAATGTTATTAATTCATATAAAACATTTGAAATATGGTTTCCCCCCTCAAAAGATACCACCCAACTGAAAATTTTCCCGAAAAAAAAAACAAAAAAAAAAAAAAAAAAAAAAAACAAAAAAAAACACTAAAAGACAAGAAAAAGACCGTCTTACTGTGGACGGTACCCTTATAGGTTGGACGGTCCCCAATATATCTAGGATCGACCAATAATAAAACGACCGACTAACTTTCAGACGCTCCTCAGCTTGCCTATAAATAGTGGACAATTTCCAAACCATTTCAACACCTCTTTGCATATAGTTTTCTCTGATATAAATCCTCTTCTAAATCTCTATCTTTCTTTGATCATTAACTTGTTAAATCTTGTTTAACAAGTGATCCAATCTTCTTTCCTCAAGTGCAAGAGAAGAACATACGTACTCATTAGGATACGAAGTGTTATAGTTTAGTCGGTCATTATGCAACCTTTGTTACGATCTTCTTATAGATCCAATCTCTTTATTCTTAATCTTGTGTAGTTTTGTAGATCCGGCTAGTGTGTTAGCTCGGAATAGTTGTGTGAGAGTCTTTTAGTATTTAGTCCTTAAAATACATCAGACTAGTGGTAGATTGGTTCTATCTAAGATTAGAACTCGACATTTATCTTAGTGTCGATGTGGATACTAGAGGAGTGGAGTAGGGCGAAGAAGAGCTTCGTAGCTGTTCCCACTATAAATCCTAGTATTGTGCTTTGATCGTTCTATCTCTTTACTATTGTCTTATTCTTTCTCGTAATTATTATTTATATTGTGTTTATATTTATTGTGTTTATATATATTTGTCATATACATATTGTTGCTTGATCTCACATAAATAAGAATATAATTTTTTTTGAAACGAAAATTTTAAAACGTAAATTAACTATGAACCTATTCAACCCCCCTCCCCCTTTTAGTTTCCACACACCGACTTTTATCCGATCTTAAGGTTCACGCAATCAAGTTATTTGATGTATATGGCTCACTATGTACCAAACTCGAAAACGTAGTGTGAGCATTTTGATTCTCCAGTTGGGGAAGACTCTTTTCTTGTAACGAGGACAGAGAACTCGATGTTATATGTGTTTAGTGCATTTGTTTTGATATATTTTAAGGCATCCGCAAACCTACACACACACACACACACACCCACATATAATATATATATAATATTATATATATATATATATATAATAATATATAATCTATTCTGTGCTGCGTGCATGCATGCGTGTGTGTGACTACAAGGAAAAGAGCATTAATCATAAGTATCTAGAACTTTATATGATGATATACTATTAAATAATGTTTAACCTCATGCATACACGGGTTTTAAGTATTACTCGGTAAAAGATTACGGATTCATTAGATATCTTTTAAGGAGGAAGAAAATTAATGTTTCTTAAGAATCGATGCATTATAACCTTATGCGTACAGAGTTGTCAAGACTAATTAAAATTAACGATAAAACTTCCAAAGACCTTAACCCTTGTAATTTTTCTAATTTAATAATAACCTTCATTAAGAATATCATTAGTACGCGGCCACTTTCCAGTATTTAATCCTTCATGGGATGGTTTTTGCAAAATGTTCCGCCAAAAATCTGCAAAAACCATCTGAAAAATTCCTCAAAATAATGATTTTTGTTAGACAGTTAACATGGTAGGTATAATATGCGCGAATAGTTTCTCACATGAATGATTACTGTCAAAAGGAACAAAACACATGGATGATTTTTGCAATTTAGGTGGTGTTTGTTTTTTCAGAAATACCTCTTAACAACATCTTAATCTGACTCATTCAGACGCGGTCAGACATTTAAGTCATTAAGACTGTTTGTTTTTTTCATGTCATTCAGAGGCAGTAAGATCCAAACACTGTTAAGAGCGTTTGTTTTTTTCTGGCCATTAAGAGGCAGTAAGAGGCATAAACCTCTTACTGGACTAGATGTGGAGGGGGTGTCTTAACACCTCTTAATGTTTTTTTTTTTTTTTTTCTACTTTACTTTTATTTTTTTATTTTATTTCTTGATTTTTTTTCTTATTTCACTTTTATCTTTTGTATTAAAAGTATTAAATAGAATGATTGCATATGTTTTGTTGTATAAAGAATGTATAAGATGATATGTGTCAATTTATATTTTGTTCAAATTAAAGGGTACGGTTTCGGACTCATAGATATTAATTCTAACGTGACTCATTTAGTTAATTGTTTTAAAAGTTCAATTTAAACTCTAACATGTTTATTTTTGTCGAATAAACATGAGATTGAATGTTTTTTTAAATACTTTAACTTTAAATTGATTATATTATAAAATTTGTTTTTTATTTAATAAAAATTATTTTTTGTGCGAATGCAATCATTTTATATTTAAATTGTGAAAACTATTGTTTAACACATTTATACATTTTTACCAAAACAAACAGTTTTATTTCATTTAGATTCAGACTTCTTGACCACTTATTCAGATTAAGATGGGAATCAGATTCAGACTTTTCTACCGAATATTCAGATTCAAATGTGCGAATCAGATTCAGATTCAGAGCCTCTTAATAAACAAACAGCACCTAAGTCGTGGTTTAACTCGTATAATATCCGAACAATATATAACTCGTACGATATGTTAAGTGGTTATTAAAATTACCTTTGTTCATTTTTAAGTTCAAAATTTAATAACACTGTTTGCTTTTTATAATATTAAGTTTTACATAATCCTTTTAATTGCACATATTTAGTAGCTAATCACTTTTAACTCTTAACTTATAATTGGGTTTGCAATTTTTTTGTTTGTTCGAATTCATTTTTAATGTATTTGCCGAAGAATTTAATATTGTTAGATTATCACTTAGAATTTATTTGTATACGTTTAAAAACTTTGTAAACAAATACAAAAATCATTAGAATTAAGATTCTTTAAAACAATCGGAAATCCTTTTTAAGTAAATATATGCGTCTCGCAGCGGACCGCGAGTAAACAATCCTCATTATACGTAAGTCATACATTAGAAGTAATTTGTGTTATGAAACATAAAAATGCAAATTTCCTAACACAAATGAAATATGATTTCTATTAAATTGCCAATGTTTTCAAAGAGATGCCTGGGTCAAGTAGGTTGCATCATCATAGCATCGGGAATATTTATTGTCTCTTAAATTGTATATTTTCGATTAGATGTCATTCATAGTTATTTGATGCTAATATCATATATAGTGGAAAAAGTAGTCTCTAATTAGACAATGTTAGACTCAAGGTCTTGACCGCAATTCTTTTTTTGTTTTTTTTTTTTTGCTAGTAATGTGAAGAAAATAAGGTTTTAGATTTAAATACAATTCTGCTCCTTGGAGGGATCGGCTAGCATAATGGATCGGCATCTGTCTTTCGCTTTTCTCGGCTAGCAACACTAAACTAACTACTTCATCCGCGGCTAATAGATATACCATCAGTTCTTTGCCTTTTATCGGAGTGGTGAGCGTTGGAAGCTCTGTCACCAGCCTCTTCATGTTTAGGAAAGCTTATTCGGCTGCCTATGTCCAGTGGTATTCCTTTTTGTTGGTACACTTTTTTAGCGTGTCTAGACATGGAAGAGCTCTTTCTGCTGATTTAAGCAAGAATGTTTTAGCGCTGCCAGCTTGCCACTTAGACTTTGCATCTGCTTAAGGTTGCTAGGGGAGGGCATGTCCATCATAGCCTTTATCTTTTCTAGATTTTCCCTTATTCCTTCAAAGGCTACTATATATCTAAGGAACTTTCTCTAGTCCATTCTAAAAAAAACACTTTTTCGGATTTAGCTTCATATTTACCTTCTTAAGGGTGGATAGGGTTTCTTCCACATCCTGAACCAGATCATGTTTCGTCTTAGATTTGATGACCATGTCATCAACATAAGCTTCCAGATTTTAGCCTATCTGTCCCTCAAATATTGTGTCTACCAGCCTTTGGTTAGTGGCCATTCTTTAGCCCAAAATGCATTTCGTATAACAAAAAACTCCTTCGGCGGTGTGGCAACGCTGTTTCTTTTCTTCGTTCTTTCATAGACATTTTGTATTTGTGGTATCCTTGTTAGCATCTAAGAAGCATTTTGTATTTGAAATAGCATCAAACAACTCAATCTTACAGTCTTATTTCAGGTACGGATTCAGGTCCTTGGGGCATGCTTTGTCAAAATCTCTAAAATCGTATGTACATCATCCAGCTGCGTTTCCTTCTTTGACCAAAACACGGATTAGCGAAACATGCTGATGGTACTATACTCGCTTCATTTTATGGCTTGAGTATTCTTCTAATTTTCTTTTGACTTTTTTCCTTTGTCAGGGGTGAGGTTCTCTTATTCTTATACCTAGGGTATGTGTGGGTAGGTCTTTAAATAATGTTTCGTTATGAACCAAGGTATGACCGTCATGTCCAATCGAAGTCTAGGCGAAGGCATCCACATGGTTGCCGAGTGTTTTTGTCAACTCCTTTCGGCATCCTGCTGATAGGTTTCCACACATGGTTATGAGATGATCTGGATGATCATCGTTGATTAGCACCTTCTCGGATGGAGCGACCTCCTTTTAAGGTTTAATATGCCATCAACTTATTCCCCTCCCTCCTTGGGATGGGACTCTAGTCTGGAGGTTTGGAAGGTTCGTTCTCTTTCGGAAGGCATTCACCTTGGGCATCTTCTTCTAGTGGGGTGATTTCTTTTGAACCTGTAGAGCTACATGGGTGATTTCTTTTTGCCTACATATGATATTATAAGGGGAATGACATTTTACCACC
Source organism: Tanacetum coccineum (assembly GCA_026074375.1). Taxonomy (NCBI): domain Eukaryota; kingdom Viridiplantae; phylum Streptophyta; class Magnoliopsida; order Asterales; family Asteraceae; genus Tanacetum; species Tanacetum coccineum. The sequence goes on from BQNB010046649.1 coordinate 41,771, forward strand.
GCAAACTCCATCATTTATGTTCTGAACCTATCTTGCTCTCCTATGGTGACGTGTACGTCTATTATCCCCAAAGGGTAATTTACCTCCCCATAGAACCCTACCAACGGCACCTTGAATTCCCTTAGCTTTGACCTTGTGTTAGGACTGAGGTTCCTAAAGCAATGCTTATACATGAATTCTAACGAGCTTCCTCCATCCACATATATCCTTCTTACTTAGGAACCTTCGATGTATGCTTCTAGGACTATGGGAGAATCCACCGGTTGGTATCTTAGAACGGAGGGAAACGAGATCTCATTATCCATCTATCGTTCCACTTTTTCGTATGATCTCTTCCGGTATCCTCTGTAGCTCACCATGTTTATGTTTTTGTTCCTCTCGTCGTCCATAGCCATAATTACTCTTGGAGTTCTTGTTGTAGGGATAAACTCTCTCCTACTAAAGTAAAGGGTGTACGCCCCTATCCTTTTCCTTGCCTCTGACCGACTATTTTGACTCCTAAGCTTGCCCTTGTTTGAGGTTTTTATGACTGCCTCCATCTTTGCCGTAACTTCTCCCCCAATAAATACTAATACTCGTACTAACATTTCGTCCACTGTTTTAGGGATCTAGTCATTGAGCTTCTTGGTTAAATCAGAGTAACCGTGACCATGCATGAAAGCAGTCATCCGGAGCACCGGAGGTACTCGTTTGATGTGTGAGCTTTCTGACTTAAATCGACCAACGAACTCCTAGGGCCCTTTGTTCGGTTTCCTCCTTATTGTGTGGATCTCTGTCAGATCCTTGACGTGCTTCTTCTGTTGCGAGAATTCTTCCAGGAATTTATGACTCAGCTCTTCGGAGGTATCGACGCTTTTAGGGTCGAGATCATCAAACCAGTTCCTTGTCGCGCTATCAGCGTTTGTCTTAACGCGCTGCACCATACTGGCATAGGTCATTCCTCCTGCTTTGTCGCTGCAGAGAAAATACTCAAGTGATCTTCTGGATCACTATTCCTCTCATAGACTTTGACATTCTGGGGGAGCTTGACCCTCCGATGACATTTAAAGCGAGCAATTCTCTAGGTGAAAGGAAAATGTTTGGGTCTTCTGTAGGGTGCGCTTAGATCCTCGCAAATGCCTTCCAAATTACTTCCTCCTCTACCACTTCCCCGTTTTGGCGATCTAGATGTCGTTTTGTTCCTTGGCCTGCACTTCCTGCTTCGTGAAGATTGGGTTCTCCTTCGACTTTCCTTCGTGTAGGACGAGCCGACGCACAATTTTTTTGACGAACTATCGTGTCGGAAATTCCCCAAATCTCCTAATTTCTCCTACCTGCATGTGAGTCTTTCCGAAGATGCTCTAATCTTGTTTTTTTGTCGTGCTCTCTCATAAGAGTTCTTAATACTCTGAGATTCCTAAATGAAGGTCGGGAATAGAGGTGTATGAGTTGGGCCAGGGGTGAGGAAGGTCCTTCTCGAGTCCTTATCTCCCTACTTTCTCCTCTAGCACCCAAATCCCCTTCTTCCAGCTGAGAATCCTTCATAAATCGACCGTGTTCTAGATTTGGTAGATTGGTATAAACTATAAAGGGTCCTACGGATGCCGAATGTTTGAGCAAATTTATGTGGAGCGCTTAACTTTATAAATATGCTTGAACTTTATGAGTCTAGTTCAGCTTCGATTCCTTCGGAGGCTGCTTCTTCGTACCCTAGCTGAAAGTAGGAGAGAACACTGTTAGGTCACCCCGGGTTTTGAATCCGAGACCAACCTCTGGCGTGAGGATAAGTATGGGTATGTGAGATAAATGTTGAGAGATATCAAAGAG
>BQNB010046650.1:4949-43576 GCA_026074375.1 Tanacetum coccineum
TCTTGATCACATTTTAATTACATTTATCCCCTTATTTTAAATACTAATTCACTTAGTCTTTGAAGTACCAAGTGATTAAAATTTGTCATGAAAATTCTGTGGGTAGAAAATGTTTCAGCATGAATTATGTGGAACTTTTTCTTCTTGCTCCCCTTAATTTTACATATGTTTGACACCAAAGAAAAATGATACCAAGTTTAAAAAGAATATAAAATGGAGGGTGAGATAGTGTTGAGCACACAATTTAAAAAGATTATGAAATATTAATGGAGAATTCTTGAAAAATTATACTCAGACACTTGATCATCTTATAACAAACATTCAAAATAAGTTATGCCATTACTACTAAATTGTTATTAAGAGACTTTTGAAATTGTTTTGAATACATAAGAATTGTCATGAGATAATGTATTCAAAAACATTAAAACTTTGGTTTTTGAAAGACTCCCCCTCAAAAATTGACTCATTTATAAAAATGATACCATTTGTTAGAAAATGATTGTCTCTAAAAACTTTGTGAGGGATGGAGTGTTGAACACATAATTTTGAAAGATTTTGAATTGTCATTGAGAAATTTTTGAAAAATTATGTTTAACTTTTTAAAAAACCACATGTTAGAAGACTTCTCTTCTAACTCCAAGGATAAATGCACTTATGCATACACTTTTCTTTTCTTAAGCTTAAAACTTTGAATGTCTTATATAAACTGCTCAAGTCCAAGAAAATTGCTTTTCTCGTTGTTGGGATAAGTTACCTTTGAAGATAAATTTTCCTTTCTTTGAGATCTGAGTTGTAATCTGAAAGTGATTACAAGTCATAAAGAAAATTAGAAATGACATGTTTTGAAAACGTTTGAACTCTTGCTCGAACTTTATTTACATACCCGCGCCAATATTAATCGCCATTTCTTGTTATTTAAATGTTATCGATTCCAAGAGACATGCCATGAAGATTATTTTTGGAATTTTTGATTTTCTTATTTTGTATTTGCTTTTTGAAATTTTATATTTTTGTATTTTGGTTTTGTAGGTTTTATATTTTTGTATTTGCTTTTTCAAAAATATTTACATTTCTATGTTTGAATAAATCTATCAAGCAGTCTCATTTGCCAGAACCTCCAGTTCTGCTGGAGTCAAACATCTCATACGAAGTCATCTGACAAGATACTCAAACCTATCTTGCAACAAAACTTTTGTAAACATGTCAGCTAACTAGTATTCAGTTCTGACAAAGTATAGTTTAATTATACCACGTTCAACATGTTCCTTTATGAAGTGGTAACAGATATTGATGTGCTTGGTACGGGAGTGCTACATGGGGTTGCAAGAGATTGCTATGGCTGACTAAGAGTCGCAGTACAACGATATTTTTTTATAATCAAAGTCATAATCCTTAAGTTGTGTCCTTATCCACATTACTTGAGCACAAATCCAGATAACGCCACGTACTCTGCTTCTGCTGTAGACATTGCAGTGCAGTCCTGTTTCTTTGACATCCAACTGGCTAGCTTTTCACCTAGGAATTGAATTCCTCCAGAAGTCCTTTTACGAGTATCAAGGCATCCGGCATGATCAACATCTAAAAATATGGTTAGTTCAAAGCCAGAATCCTTTGGATACTAGAGTCCCATGTTGATGGTTCCCTTTAATTATCTAAAGATCCTTTTAACCTCTTTGAGGTGCTTTTCTGTTGGTCTTGCTTAATACAATAGCATACTACTTGCACTATGTTTGGTCGACTGGAAGTCAGATACATGAGTGACTCGATCATACTATGATATCATGTTTGGTCAAGGGGTTTTCCACTCAAGTTTGCATCCAGTTTAGGTTTAGTAGCCATTGGTGTACCAATGCTATCACATTTGTCCATTCCATGTTTTTAAAGTATTTCCAAAACATACTTGGCCTGATTGATAAAGATACCTCTTGGGGATTGGTAGATATGAAGTCCTAAAATGAATTTCATTTCCACCATTAAGGACATCTCAAATCTACTATGCATTAGGTTTTCAATTTGTTTAGAAAATTTTAGGTTTGTAGACCCGGAAATAATGTCATCGACGTAAATTTACACAAGTAGAATGTCCTCCCCGTATCTTATCATAAATAGAGTAGGATCAATAGTACCTTTAGTGAAACCTTTGGACATCAGGAAATTTAAGAGTTCATCATACTAGGCTCTACGAGCTTGCTTCAATCTATATAGAGCTTTCCTTAGACGATAAACTTTCTCTTGATGATCAGGATCAACGAACCCATCTGGTTAAGCAACATAAACCTCTTCCTTCAGTAGACCATTAAGAAAGGCCATTTTAACGTCCATATAGTAGATTAGAAAGGATTTGTATGCAGCATAGGCAACGAAAATCCGAACTGCTTCCAAGTGAGCGATTAGTACAAAAGATTCCTCGAAATCAATAACCTATTCCTATGCATATCCCTTAGCTACAAGTCATGCCTTATTGCGAATAACAATATTTTCTTCATCTTTCTTGTTTTTCCACAACCACTTTAGTTTAATCACTGTCTTTCCAAAGGGTTTGTCGACTAGTTCCCAGACTTTGAGTCTGTCAAATTGATAAAGTTCTTCATGCATCGCCTCGATCCAGGCGTGATCAGCTATTGCTTTGTTAATGTTTTTCGGTTCTGCAGTACTCATTGTGAGCGCGAACATGCACATTTCAAGATCTGTAGCAAGTTATCTTCTTGTCTTCACTGGCTTGGACGGATTTCCACGAACTTCTTCTAGAGGATGATTTTTGGTCCATTAGTAGTCGGATTGGTGACGTTGGTAGAATGTATGCATATTTGAATTATCAACATTGCATGAGGAAGACTCAACAACTTCTTGTATCGGTGTTAAAAAAGGATTGAAAAATTCATATGGTACAAACTGTGCATCAACTTCTTGATCGGTGTTGTTTTCCTCAGCATTGACATTTGTTGTTGGAGTGATTGGTTTTGTTGTAGGTTGAACATTTGTTGTAGGTTGTGTGTCTTGTTGTGTAGAATTATGAGAGAGAGAGAGAGAGGAAGCCATTAGAACATTTTGATTTCCTGCAATGAAATATTCTTCGAACAAAGGACTGAATAGAAAATCCAACTCTTGTTATGGCGAATCAATTTTGTCTACTGGAGGAGAAACATTTGGAACCAGCTTTAAACTTGAAGGTTCATTGTTGTGGTCATTAGTTTCGAGTTCTGAATGGTTATGATCAGAAGTCAGTGTTCTTGTCCACCAGATTTGAATTCCTTGAACCCTTAGTTTTTAAGATATCATTCTTTTCAGCAACCAAACTCTGAGTCCTTCCTTTTTAGGATTAAAAGATGTACCCGCACTTAAATTAATAGTACCTGCACTAACATTAAGAGTTTGTTCGCATTCATATGGGCTAGTGATATCTTCATTTGTACCATAATGGAGTTCACTGTTAACCTTAGTTATACTAGAGGTGAATATCTTCCCAGTTGGAATCCACCTAAGACCAACAGTCTTGAAAATCCTACCCGTTAGTTTCTACCTAAGACAAGATCTACGAGACCTTGTTTTCTCATGCACTGTGGTAGTCGTTTTGGTAGAAAGCCTATGTCCTGTAGGGATCTGTCATTCTAGTTTCTTCGTAATAATTATTTGCACTACTAGTTTGTTTTTTTCGTTGTCTTATTGGATGGAACCTTAGCACGTGAGTTCACTTCATTTAGGAATTTAGTTACACAAGAATTGTGATATGTATTGAAGACACATTTTTTACATGTCAAACAAACAAAGTGTTTGAATTCCGAGAAATATCTAGAATTCGTAGAGTGTTCTACTATGGGCACAATCTTTGTCGTTATGCAACTAGTCCTAGATGCAGGCTAATTCCTAGACTTTTGGTTATCGATCCTAGGTTTTGGTTTGCTACCATTATATGTGCTTTTAGATTTAGTATAAGGCATTACACTAGGTCTTGAATTCCTACCAATTTTATGTGTCTTTTTCTTAGCTTCCTTTAGATAGTGATTATGAACCTGTCATTTGAATTAAATTTTGACATGTTCTTTGAACTATTCCTTGATTCGCTAGATGCAATCATGTGATGAGTGTGGAAAACTAGAAGGGGGGTTGAATAGTTTACCGCTTTTTAAATTTAAGTTTTATGTATGTTTGTAAAACTTAGATTCGACCTTTTTGTGAATTCAATGCTTGTACAATATGAACAATGTAAATATATGAAATGATAAAGTAAGACAAGAGATAAGAGTAAGAACAATCAAACCACAACGCGAGGATTTATAGTGGTTCGGTAATGAAGCACCTCTTCGCCCTACTCCACTCCCCGAGCACCAAACTCAAGAGTTTTCTTCACTATGTCAACAAACTCCCTTATGGCGGAGAAAACCGTACACAACGTTGCTTATATCAATTTACGACACTAAGCTAAATGTCGAGTTCTAATCTTAGCTAGAACCAATCTATCACAACACAACTTCACGACTTGTTCACGACTTCACAACTTCACGACTTCTTCACAACTTCACAACTTCTTCACAACTTCACAACTTCACTTCTTATACTTCATGCTTCTTCACAACTTCTGACTTCACTTCACCACACTGCTTATATCACAACTACTTAACACCTGCTGGTAAGATCACATCGATCTAACTATACTTACAAAGGATCACAAGATTAGCTACTACACACAACTACAAGATATACAATTGATTTACAAATATGTGATATGAATGCAACAAGATTGCTATGCACACTAAGGTGTAATACTTCTTCACTTGATGATGGAAGTATTCTTCTCTTGCACTTGAGGAATATAGCTTGGATCACTTGGAAACAAAGCTTTATGATTAAATGATCAAAGGATTTTAGAGAGGATAAGTGGGCTGTTTTGAGCAGAAAGAATGAGTGCAAAAGGTGAGAAAAATGTTGAGGAATAGTCCAGTATTTATAGGACAAAAAGGAGGAGCGGGGTCTATGGCCGGCCCCCTTAAATAGGGTGCCGGCCCCCTTAAAATTAAGGGGGCCGCCCATGTAATTAAGGGGGCCGCCCCTTATTCAGACGCTCCCTTTTTGTCCTATTCAGGGGAGGTGTTTACTGGACCATTTCTAGCCGTTTTAGGTCCGAAAATTTGAAATTCAAAATGTTTATTTTGAATAAAACATTTCTTTTAAATGTAAAAAATGTTTTGTGATGTTTATAAAAAGTTTACAACATTTTATAAAAGTTTCCTTTGATCATAAAATGCATCAAGCATTTGTTTATTCATACCTTGGAGTGATATAAGTTTGAAATGAATATTTACTACTAAATACTTGTTTACGTTTAATTTTACGTTGAACGTTTTTATATTTTGTGATTATCAAAACGTAAAGATGTGAAAAATATTATTAATGTTTTTAGGCATTATATTTTATCAACAATCTCCCCCTTTTTGATGATTACAAAATTTAAACTCATTAAATGTAAAATTATTTTTAAACAAGTATTTAGTGAGTTTTATGTCATTTCTCCCCTTTTTTGTAGAATCAAAAAGGCATCGTCGATGATTGCTAGTAAAATCGACGGAATAAATGCTCCCCCTTGATGTGTGCTCCCCCTCGTTCGAGGGCACCAAGGAATCAAGCTATGGTTTCTTGGCTACAAAATGGGTTAGAACAATACAAATATTTCTAACATGTAGCAAGGAAGAAAAATATGACATACAACCAACAATGATCATTCATTAAAATTAAAGTAGTGTGTGAAACACACTCATGCATACATAAGGAAAATAACATGCTAACATACATGAAATTAAAAGTACAAAAGTCCTATAACTAGTAAAGCTCCATAGGACTTGCATGCAAAATGGTAGAGGATCAATTATTTGAGAGACTAAACATAGAGCATGTTTTAGCTTGGGGATGATGGTAGGAGGTTGTGATTGTGATTGGTGGTTGTGAGGAGGCATGTGTTCAAAATATGAAAACATATAGTGAAGTTCATCATTAACCCGAAAATTGAGGGTTCGGTGTGGATACACAAAAGCATTGAGTTTACCATGTGTTCAAGGAAATTCCAAGGGATATGATGTGCAACTGATAGGTGGTGAAGGGTGATGGAAATTCAAATTGGACATCAAGTGGGGTATTTGGGGAAAGAGTGAGGAGTGATGTCATTGTGCATTATTCTTGAGTTGGAGGTTGTAGGAAACTTCGGAAGGAGGAGATGTTGATGGGTTTAAAGTAACCATTTGGTAAGGGTGATGTTGATGATGTTGGTGATTTGGGTATGTAATCAATTGAAGATGAAGAAGTGTCTTTTGTTGATGGTGTTTTGGAGGGTGCATTAGGAGCACTAGGTGATGAATTTGGAAGTTTGGGTGATGGAGTTTTTGTGTCATCTTGGGTTAAATCCACAAACAATTGTTTTGGTGGAATGATGTTGATTTTTGGTCTCTTGGAGACCTTGGAAATGGAAGCTCTAGTGGAGGCCATGAATGTGTATGGTTGTTGATGATGAGTGAAGGAGATGGTGAATTGGTGTTATGCATTTGGAGGGAATTATGGACGAGATTTGTTTGGAAAATAGATGAAATTTGGTATGGTTAGGGAATTCCAAATGTTGTTCAAGCATTCTGGGTAAAGATAGCTGATACTAGGTAAAAGAAGGCAAAAAGCAGTGAAAAATATTGTTTTACCCGTGAAGGGCTAAGGGCGGTCCCCTTAAAATTAAGGGGGCCGGCCCTTATGAATTAAGGGGGCCGCCCACTGGTGGTTCCATTTTTCATAGAAAAACGAATTTTTCTCAGAATTTTTGTGAGGGTATTTTTGTTTTGGTGGTTAATTTGCAACTAGCCCTATAGAGTTTTATAAGCATATTTAAACACATTAAATCATGAAACCAAAATGACATAACTAGTTGATTTAATAAAACAACCAAAGGTTTAAGGCATCATAGCAAATAAGTACCTAAAGATTAACCAACAATATAAAGTCTTTCTCGAATATAACGGGATGATCCCACCACAAGTTGTTAAATAACATCACATTTCACCAAAATACTACTTCAAATAATCAAGTTAAAAATTATCTTAAACTACATTTAGCAATCTAGTTCACTCCACTCCTATGTCTTTATTTCTTCTTCTTGCTAAACACTCCTTTTAGTGCCTTTCCAAATGACTTGAAACCTCCGCGCATCTCCTTATGCATTTCTTGCGTTTGGTTGAGCAAGGTGGTTTGTCGTTCAAAGAGAGTTTCATCGGTTTGTTCGGAAGCGGAAGGCATTTCGTAGTTTTAGTAGTTGAGTGGATTAAAAGAGTTAGTTAGGGGAGGAGATGGAGTACTTGCACGAGAAGTTTCGACATCATCATCATCATCATCATCATGTTGATGAGATGACGTGCCGTGATGATGAGAAGATGAGGATGAGACAGAATGGCGTGCCTTGCCACGATCACTTCGAGGTCTCCGAGTTTGTTTAAGAGCAAGAGGACGCATGACTCGATCAACAATGTCATAAATGCCATTGTCGAGGTGAGGATATGCTTCCATGATGTGTCGATAAGACGAGATCAAGAACTACCATATGGAAGATTGGCGGTTGGATTTGCTCTAGCACATTCGATTCGTTTGACAAAGAAGTAAGCAAGATTGTATTGTTCCTCGGCAACAACACAATACAACATGTGAGCAAGACAAGCAGGGAGATGGTCCCGATGTCCTCCTAGTCCAAACACATTCTCTCGAATGAGTTCTTCCCATTGCTTCATGTCGGGGCTTAGTTCCTTAGTGAGGATTTGATTTGGAGTGAGGGTGACGGTTTGACTTTTAATGGTACGGACGTGTGGTTATACCATGAAACGTTCCAATCAAGAATCACGAATATCGTCAGGAGTTGGAAGGTCGGTGGAATATGGTCCCTCGGTTTCTTGAGAATACTCAAGAGATCCAAGGTCCCACTCGTTGGTGAACACGGCTTGACCGTTGTAAGGAATTTTGAGGATTTGACCGAATTGGGCAAGAGTGAGAGTTATGAATTCATGTTGAATCATAAAGGAGATGACAAGATAGCCATATTCATCGGTTTGAACCGTGACTTGACTATAGAAATCAAGAATGAATCTTGGAACAATCGGTTCGTTGATTTTAAAGAGACAATCGAAGCGAATATTTGTGAAGAGACGCTCGATGTTGTTGGATTTGTAGTAGGCTTGATCAACAACACGACCTTCGTGAAGTGGCTCTTGGCATTTTATCACCTAAACAAGTTATCAACAACATAAGGTGTTTAAAAGAAAATTTTATACTAAATAAAATGAATTTTAGTATAATGACAAATGTGGGACAAGGATTACTTCGACCAAAAAAAAACTTAAGAAGTGATCCATATGTTCCTAAATTTATTTTTGACTTAATCTACGATGTCGAAGAATATATATTTGTTATATATTTCAACACCAAGATCATGAACCAAACACTCCCGTATTAATCATGGAATTAGTTTAAGCTTGTCAAAAACTATATGTCAAGTATATATCATGGTGATGAGTATAGGTTTGTTATTTTTAACTTGACAAAAGTTAAGTAGTGTTTATTTTTATTCAAAAATCATGTTCTTAAAAGGTTATGCCAAACGCCCCTTTATTTTATACCAATCACAAAATATATCAACATATATATGAATTATATATCTTGATGACTTATACAAGCTAGTTAAGTGTTTATACAAGTGACAAAATTATGGTGGTGGTCATTTCGACTCTAGATTTGATTCCTAAGAAACGAGCAGAACACCCTTTATTTTTATAATACATTTTCTATTGATTCGAAAAGTATACATTTAGAAATGTACGTTTTGATGGACAAAATAGTGTTGTTTTTACCATGTTTTTGGCATGAATCAACAATGTATAAACTTTGTTAAAAAAATATGAAAGTATATTTATGATAATTTCGAACCAAAAATTTGTGACTCAATTTAGTGTTTTGATTCAATTCAATCATGAATGTAGTGTTCCTATGACTACGGGTATCATTATAGTTATGGAAATCCTAGACAAAAATAAAAAATATGAAAATGATGAAGAACACCCGATTTTGATTGGGAGCAAAATTGGATGGATTTCCAAATGAAAAATGATGAAAAAACTTACAGTTGATGTTGTTATAGATTTGTTGTTTTTTAAAAATTGCCCTTGCGAATTTTGGTTAATTGGATGATTTGAAGTTTGATTTTGGTGAATATGGTGGTGGGTTTTTCGTCACAGCAGGTGGAAGAGGGAAGAAGGAAAAAAATGGTGTTTGGCTATGTATTTTCGAATGAAAAAAGGGAAGTTTGTTTTTCCAGTGGCCGGCCCCCTTAAATAATTAAGGGGGCCGCCTAACTTACACGGCCGGTCCCCTTAATTTTAAGGGACCGCCCTCAAAAAAAAATTCTTTGATTTTTGGCCAGTTTTTGTGAGAATGAATATTGACAATTTTTAATTAACCTTTTATTTAATTAAAAAGTTTCTTTGACTATTTCGAACGAGATAATCAAGACGTCAATTTGAGAGGTGATTTAGAGATGAGTTTTCTTGCAAGGAGAAGAAATTAATTTCTTTGAAAAGAAAATTAATTGATTTGATTTGAGATGAGACGAGAATTGATAGTGAAGATAATGAAATAGTGAGACGTAGTTGAGAATAGAAAGAAGTTGATTCCGATAGACGTAGATGATGGTTGACATGGATCCAAGACGATCGTTGAAGTAGAAGGGAGTTTGTTTCATCCATAGTGTGTCTATGATCTTCGCGCGACTAATCCTACTTCTATGTTAATTGTTAACCACTAGCTTGCTCTTCTTCATCTACGTGAGTTTGCTATGTGGTCATAGAAGATTTCCATTTTGTAGACGAATGACTATAATCTACGCAAAAGAGTAGTTCATAATGAACTAATCTCTTCAAAGCTAGAAAACCAACAAATGGTATTTCTAGAGACTACACTATTTTTAAGAACTAATTATACTACATCATCATAGTAACACATAGTCATTTACTTATAATCTATATTCTACGAATATGAAAAGTGAGACGTACCTTAGACTTTAGAATAATCTTCATTAATGTCTTCACAATGTAAATGATAAGGGTTCATGGGAACCTTGTCATGAATTCTTTAGTCCGTAGACAAAGAATGTTTGTAGATAACACACCATTTCAAAGATTGTGATGGCTTAGCCATTTGGTCCCCAACGTTTCATGTATCCGAGGTTATTGTTTCCGCATATGTTTTGCATTTGGTTTTGGCACATACATGGTGAACAACTTCCACATTGAGTGAAACTAAGTGGATGTGAATGGTTCCTTATTATGTGATTAGGATAGTTTTGTCTACCTTGGTCTCTCCTAGGTTGAGGTGTTTTAGACCGAGGACGAGGATTATTAGTCATTCTCGGAGGTGGAGTTTTAGACCTCATTGTGGGTTTAGTAAATCCGACTCCGGGTTTTAAGGAGGGTTTGTAAAAACGTTTTACTTCATCATCACTTGCAATAGGAATTTTAGTATTATTTATAAGTATAAATTTTGGGTTTGATTCTATCAATTTTTCTTTTGACTCGACTTCTTGAGCTTTTACAAACTTTACTTGTTTGGTTTCGCTAGGTGATCCTTTGGTAAAATTAAAACCTAATCCGGATTTATCTCCGGAAGTCTTTTGAGAATTTATTATTTTCTTAAGTGAGTGACTACTATCATTAAATTTATCTAGCCTAGATATTTCTTTTCTAAGCACCACATTTTCAAGCTTAAGATCTTGACATAATTTACATTCTTCAATTATTTCCTTACCTTTTTCTAACCTAGATAATTTGTTTTTTAGTTCTAGTACTTCATTTTCTAATTCTATTTTAGCTTGTTTTAGAGTTTTATTTTTTGCCATGACTTTTAGTCCTAATTTGCATAGTCTACTATATTCATTATCTAAGTCATTTTCGTCTAGTAATGATTGGTCATCACTAAAATATTCGGTTTCGGAAAGTACCTCATTGGAATCTTTAGCCATAAGACACTTTTCGTCCTTTGTCTTCTCCTCTTCATCATCGTCGCTATCACTCCAAGCTCCTCCCACGAACGCCCTTTGATTTTGATATTTTAATTGTTTCGGACATTCTCCGATGAGATGATTTGGATCTCCACACTTGAAACATTTTCTTTCACTTGTCTTATTTTTGTCATCTTTATTTCTTTGGAATGATCTTCTTTCTTCATATGGTTGTTTTACGAATCGTCCTTGTCTTTTGAAGAATTTCTTGAAGTTTCTTACGGCCATGGCGTATTCTTCATCTTCACTATCGGAGGTTGAACTATCTTCATCACTAGATTCCTTTCTAGCTTTCAAGGCAATAGATCTACTTTGTTCTCTTTTGTTTTTGACGGTTTCGGAGTCTTTCTTGATTACTTCTTCATAGACTTTTAAATTTCCAATAAGTTCGTCAAGTGAAAGAGTTGTTAGATTCTTTGATTCTTCAATTGCCGTGACTTTTGCGCGCCATTTAGGATGCAATGCCCTAAGAAACTTCCTAACACAATTCTTGCTAGAAAAACCTTCATCAAGTGCTTTTAGACTAGTAATAATAGTGTTAAATTTAGCAAAAGCATTATCTATTGATTCCTCTTCCGGAATCATGAATTGTTCATATTGTTGAACAAGAAGATCTATTTTATTTGCTTTGACTTGATTATTACCTTGATGAGTGATTAACAAAGTATCCCAAATTTCCTTTGCGGTTTGACACATAAAAATTCTTTCATATTCTTTACGTGGTAAAGCATTATAAATTACCATTTTGGCTTCATTATTTTTAGCAAGTTTCTTTTTAAGATCATCATTTTGTTTGTGAAAAGATACAATTTCATCCTTTTTAGTTTCGGGATTAAATTGAATGGGAGGAAAATCACCATCGGTAATAACATGCCAAAGATCTAGATCTTTTGACTTCACATAAGTTTCGAATCTATTTTTCCAATAAATAAATCCATCACTTTCAAATAGTGGTGGTCTTTGCATAGATTGCCCTTCTAAATATTTTTCCGATTCCATAGATCGATTCAAGTTTTAAAATATAATTTATTTTAAAAATCTTGTTTAACGTGGCTCTTGATACCAATTGTGGAAAACTAGAAGGGGGGTTGAATGGTTTTACCGCTTTTTAATTTAAGGTTTATATATGTTTGTAAAAGTTAGATTCAAATTTATGTGAAATCAATGCTTGCACAATATGAACAATTCATGTAAATGAAATGATAAAGTAAGACAAGAGATAAGAGTAAGAGCAATCAAACCACAACACAAGGATTTATAGTGGTTCGGTAACAAAGCACCTCTTCGCCCTACTCCACTCCTCGAGCACCAAACTCGAGAGTTTTCTTTACTATGTCAACAAACTCCCTTATGGCGGAGAAGACCGTACACAATGTTGCTTACCAACGATTTACGACACAAGCTAAAATGTCGAGTTCTAATCTTAGCTAGAAAACAATTAACAATAACAAAAACTTGTCACGACTTGTTCACGACTTCACAACTTCTTCACAACTTCTTCACAACTTCACAACTTCTTCACAACTTCTTCACAACTTTACAACTTCTTTACAACTTTATAACTTCACACTTCAAACTTCACTTCACCACACTAATTATATTAAAACTATCTACATACTTGTTAAGATCGCCAGATCTAACTATAATTACAAGATGTATAGATCTAGCTACTACACAAAATTACATGATATACCAAAGATTTACAAGTATGTGATATGGATGCAATAAGATTGCTATGCACACTAAGGTGTAATACTTCTTCACTTGATGGAAGTATTCTTCTCTTGCACTTGAGGGATTAAGCTTGAATCACTTGGAAACAAAGCTTTATGATTAAATGATCAAAGGATTTAGAGAGATGTATGGGTTGTTTTAGAACAGAAAGAATGAGTGCAAAAGGTGAGAAAAATGTTGGGGAATAGTCTAGTATTTATAGGGAAAACTGGTGGAGCGGAGTCTATGGCCGGTCCCATTAAATAGGGTGCTGGCCCCCTTATAATTAAGGGGGCCGCCCATGTATTTAAGAGGGCCACCTATTTTCAAACGCTCCTCTTTTTGTCCTTTTCAGGGGAGGTGTTTATTGGACTTTTTCTAGTTGTTTTAGGTTTGAAAATTTGAAATTCAAAATATTTATTTTGAATAAAATTTCTTTTAAATGTTTGAAAATATTTTGTGATGTGTATAAAACGCTTTCACATTTTATAAAAGTTTAGGTTGAATAATAATTGTCTTTTGATCATAAAATGCATTAAGCAATTGTTTATTCATACTTTTAAGTGATTAATGTGACGAATGAGATTTACTACTATATTACTTGTTTTCTACGTTTATTTTTGTTGAACGTTTTTATATTTTGTGATTATCAAAACGTAAAGATGTGAAAAAATATTAGTAATGTTTTAAGGCATTATATTTTACCAACAAAGTTAAAGGGTCATCTAGCACAAGACAAAGCACACAAAACGTAGCTTTTGTGTCTTCCAATATCACTGGCAGCACCAATTAAGCAAGTTAGATGCTAATGGTGTTTCTACTACTAACTCAAGCTAAGCTTCTACTTTACTATATGTTGTTAGTCCGAGTGATGCTGTGGATCTACTCCTTCTTTTCTAGTCAGTCACAGTTCATAATTAGACAATTATGACCTAAAGCAAATTAATCCTGATGATTTAGAGAAGATAGACTTGAAGTGGCAGATGGCAATGTTAACAATGAGAGCAAAGAGATTTCTCAAAAATACTGGAAGGAATCTAGGTGTTAATGGATTGGATACCATTAGCTTTGACTAGACTAGGTGGAATGCTATAATTGTAACATAAGGAGGTCATTTTGCTAGGCGAGTGCCTGGCTCCTATGTTTCAAGACAAACAGATACAGAGGGTACTACTAGAAGGACTGTGCCAGTTGAACCGAAAAACTCACTTTTAAATGCTTTAGGTTATCTCGTTGTGATGGCCCTTGGCTATGAATTGGAGTGGACCAGGCTGATGAAGGAATATAACTCTCTCTTGCACTTATGGCCTATTCTCTCTTAAGGTTCTTCAAGTTCTTCTAGACTTAACCCCCCCCCCCACCCCCCCCCTGTAGAGTAGAGAGTGTGAGTATGGTGAGGTATCAACTTATTCTAAGCATGTTTAAAATCATATTAAAACTCTCAAGAACATTATGATAAATCTGACAAAGATTTTAATAAGTCTCAATTAAATGTAGGAGTTTATAAAGCAGGTCTAGAAATCTATAGAGCTAGCCTAGAGTGTATAAAAAGGAATGGGTATGTTTGAAGAGGACTAAAGATTTTAAAACCTGATGTTATTTTGAGAGATAATGCACTAACAGAGCTTAGAAAGAAATTTGAAAAAACTAAAAAAGAAAGAGATGATTTAAAACTTACCTTAGAAAAGTTTGAAAATTCATCTAAGAATCTAAGCAAACTGTTAGAGATTCAAGTAAGTGATAAGTTCAAGACTAGTGTAGGGTTTGATATTCAAAACTATAAATAAACTGGTTAAGGGAAACCTTGTAAGAGGTTTACCTTCAAATTTTTTTGAAATAAATCAAACTTATGTTGCTTGTTAGAAGGGAAAGCAACATAGAGCTTCTTGTAAGACCAAAATAGCTAGTTCAATCAGCCAACCATTACAAATGTTGCACATGGATTTGTTTGGTCCAACATTTGTAAAGAGTCTAATGAAAAAGATGTATTGCCTGGTTATCACAAATGACTATAGTATGTTTAGTTGGGTTTTCTTTTTAGCCACTAAGGATAAAACTAGTGAAATCCTTAAAACATTCATAACAGACATAGAAAATCTAATAGACCTTAAGGTGAAAGTAATTAGATGTGACAATGGAACTGAATTCAAGAATAAGGTCATGAATCAGTTCTATGACAATCCTTAACACCATAGATTACCTAGGTAGAAAACATGCCTTAAGTTTCATGAGACCATTTGGGTGTCCTGTTACAATCCTTAACACCATAGATCACCTAGGTAAGTTTGATAGAAAGGCTGATGAGGGGTTCTTTATAGGATACTCTACCAATAGCAAAGCATTCAGAGTATTCAACATTAGAACTAGGATAGAAGAAGAGAACCTACATGTTAAGTTTAGTGAGGATACACCTAACATTGTAGGAAGTGGACCTAAATGGCTTTTTGATATAGATACACTAACAAAATCTATGAACTATGAGTCAGTTGTTGCAGGGAATCAGTCTAATGGTAATGCAAGTACAAAAGCATGTGATGGTTCAGGTAACGCTATAATGGAGATAGTACTTGGTAAAGATTACATACTGATACCATTTTTGACTAAAGATCCATCACTCTCTTCTAGTTCTAAGGATTCTTTTGATGCTGGATTCAAACCATCAGAGGAGGAAGAACAGAAAGATTCTGAAGATCCAAGGAATAAAGATAGTGAGGTTCCAAATACAGAGAAGCCAAGAGTTAATCAAGAGAAGGATGAAAATGATGATAGTAGTACTAACAATATTAATACTGCTAGTTCAATTTGTTAATGATGAGGCATTGAGATATGGTGTTACTAAAAATATAGTCTATAGATGTGATGATGATCCAAATATGCCTAATTTAGAAGAGATTGTCTATTTAGATGATGATGAAGATGTTGGTGCAAAGGCAGACATGACTAATTTGGATACACAAATCCTTGTCAATCCTATTCCAACTACCAGAATTCACAAGGATCATCCAGTTGAACAATTCATTGAAGATATACATTTAGCACCTCAAACCAGAAGAATGACAAAGAGTGTGACTGACCATGGTATGTTTAGTTTAGTGCAACAGAGGCTAAACCACAAAGACTTTCAAAATTATCTATTTGCTTATTTTCTATCACAGGTTAGAACCAAGAAGTGTTTAACTTTATAAATGTTGTGATTCAAGCTTTTGACAGATCCAAGCTGGATAGTAGCAATGCAGGATGAGCTTCTATAGTTTAAATTGTAGAAGGTTTGGACTTTGGTTGATTTACCATATGGCAAGAGGGCCATTTGAACAAAATGGGTCTATAGGAACAAGAAAGATGAGAGAGGTATTGTGCTTAGAAACAAATCAAGGCTGGTTGCATAGGGTTACAATCAAGAAGAGGGAATAGATTATGATGAGGTTTTTGCTCCAGTTGCTAGGATTGAAGTAATTAGGATGTTCTTAGCCTATGCCTCATTCAAAGACTTTGTTATGCACAAATGGTGTGAAGATGCAATTTTGTTTTGGCAAGATTAAAGAGGAAATTTATTATGACCAACGTGATTTGAGCAGGTTGAGTTATATACCTTTAGATATGGATGGATAAGTGATCCATTTGTATGTATCTAGTGTGCTATGTGTTTTATGTAGTTGAAGTGGTTTACATATATGCATGATGTTATTTTAGAGGTAACTGTTTCTTATTTTGTGTGCATATGAGTTTGGTGTTAAGTATTCCATTTGTTTACGTGTAGTGATAATAGAAATGGAAGACGTGTTGCATGCATTGCTATGTCAATTCTTGGTTTTTAAGAGTTAAGCGTTTATAAGAAGTGCAAGTTATTGGAAAGGAAGCATGTGAGAAAAATATAAAAGTTTGTAGCAAACTTTTTAAAAATGGAAAGTGAAATGTGAAATGAAAAGTTATTTTTAGAAACTTTAGTAAGTGCGTTTATGAAAAAAGGTTAACCCAAATTAGCGTAGATTTTTGTAAAAATTTAAGGTAATGTAAAAGGGATAAGGAAAAATTGGATTTTTGCATTATCTAGAGGGGTTTGACTAGAATTATGATGCTAATTATTTAGATTAGGTATCCCTAAGCCAAATACACCCCTAGAACGACTCATACAGCCCCATAACCCTTATTTTTAGTCGACTTTAACCCTAAGAATAAGGAGGAGTCAATTTTGATCCAAGAACATTCAAGAGTTTGCGTTTTAGGTGCTAATAATCAAGGTAAGTGTGTTCTTCTTAGTTAGATTTGTATATTCATGTAACAAAATCAATGATGGATCTAGGGTTTCATAAAAATACAGTAAATATATGAAATTTAATGATGCTATGGTGATTAGTAATGGATTAGGGTTGTGATCATGCAATTGGTTAGGTTAGATTTGCGTTAAAACTTGATTTAGGGTTGAGCATAATTTTAGGTCGTGTTCAACGACTGATATCTAGATGATAAAAGCGTGTATTGATATGTTTCTTGAGTCTATGAATAAGCCAAAAGAGTCTACTTTCTAGAAAATCTGGCCTCAATGGGTTTTAAGGTCGGGAAGTCATTCAAATCATTTTTATACTAAAAGTTGTCAAATCAGTAAATACGAGTCAGATTTAGGTCATGTTTTGTAGGGTAAAACCTATACTTAAAAATGGAATTAATCTTAGACCTTCTACAGTAGTTAAGTTCCTTATGTATATTGATAATCCTGTGAAAATTAGCCTCTGAAAGCATGTCTAAGTATGGTAGTTAGAGTGATATATTTTGGTGTGCAATCAGATCCGAATTAGGACAGTTTTGAAGTTTGATTTTATTTGAAGTAGTTACACATGTAAGTAATACTTGGGAATCACAAGGTAGTTAATATACTCATAAATGAACATGGGTGATTTTTGGTATAAATTATGAAGGTCATTAAGTAAGGGTTTTGAGTACGTAAAGAGACACTAAAATTCTGTAATTCTGATTTAATTATAAGTAGCTAGTGTAAAGTGTTAATGAGATGGTTAAGGTTGGGCATGGTGTCGGGGTGACCCATGATGGTTAACTAAACCCTTAGACATCCATCATATGTGTGTTACATGGACTAGAGCTTTTAGCTTGGTCGCGTGTAACCGTGTTTATTTATTTGTATAGTTGCGTGTTGAGATTTGGAAGCTGCGTTTGAGCATTCAGGTGAGTTTCATAGTCCCTCTTTTTACATTGCTTTTAAAATTGATGGAAGAATAGAAATGTTTCTAATTAATGTGATTATGTCTTTATTTTGAAAGTGTTATAGGACTTTTCTTGGCTATTGGTATGTTACGTGGCTAAATTGCTTATGTGTTTTTGGATTGGGCGGTAACGTTCTATACCCTTTTGTTGTGATAATAGATCGGGCCCGGGTAACGTTCCTACCAAATTAGTTGTGATATTGGATCATGGGTAAACGTTCCTTACCGTGAAGCGAATGTTTTATAGATCGGGGGTAACGTTCATTACCCAATTGTTGATACTTATTGGATCGAGGGACACGTTCCTCCAGTTCCATGCTAGTTATGGTTACATTTTTATGTTTAGCTTCGTATGATAGTACAGTAATTGTCCTGCTGTTTGCATTAATCACAAATAATTGTTTATAGCTTTGATTTTTCGTTGTCTTATTATTATGACTCCTCACCAACCTTTGTGTTGACGTTTTATGCATCATTTTCAGGTAACCATCTTGAGGATGTTGAAGTTAGGAAGAGTGGCTAGTGAGACCGTAGGCTTGCATGCGGAGTGTCATGTGCTTTGTGCATCCAGATTCAACAATGAATAGGATGAGTTGAACAATCTGCAAGATAATTAGAGGACGATGGAATACTTGACAAATTGGATCCTATAGTATTTATGAGTTTCAAGACATTAGTTATCCTAGATGCATTATAGAATAGAATAAGATCAGTGTCTTTTGACCCACAACTGTACTTGTACGCTAATTGCGTGAAATTTTCCTTCTTTCCATTGTTATTGTATCTAGTTATCAGATTTTTCTTAGGATTCCTTGAGTGGAATGAATGTATTCTTATCGACATAAATATTTTTCTTATTAATTTATGATGCTTGAATTAGTTTAATCTTCTTATAATCGAATTTTTAGCAAACATAATATCTTTTTGTCAGAAATTTAGTTCAATTGAGGATTTAGTTCACACTTGGTAATGGGCTTGGAGGTACGGAGTGTACACCAATTAGGTCACTGACTATTCTGAGTCTTATAGTGGGAAATGAAATTCGAGACATTGATGAAGTTCAGTGAGTTAATTCTTCAATAAGTGTAACTCTGAACTGAATGGCATTCATAAGGCCGATGAGTTCAGCTTCATACTCTTTGAGTAGTAAGTTGAGAATCTGATGTGTCATCGTGTAGGTGTTATTTTTGTTATCAAGTTTTACTATTTATTTTATGCCGACTATACCTAAAAACAACACTTTAACGGGTAGTGTACCCGGTCAAGATGTAGCTTCATTGGTAAGTAGGGTGTCGATCACTAAGAGTGGAAGTTAACTCTTAATTCTACTGGTATTTTATTTATTTAGTTTTAACCTAATTATTCTAACTAAATCTAATTAAACTTAAACAAACGCAAAGGGGGGTTTTCAGCCTGAGAGACTGGCACGAGTTTAGTTCTAATTATCCTAAGGTGATAACAAATAACGCACACAAGAGATTAAGAAAAGATTGGGAAGCAGTCAAATGTGAGGAAAACGTATATGCCAGTTTAATCTAATAATATGCCTTGATTGTCTATTCGAGCAATGATTGTATTAATTCGTTGATGGTATATCATTCCAAAGTTTGGTTGCTAGTTAATCCTGTCACAATTAACCTAGACCCGCATAAAGCTTACACCGTTGATTATAATCTATCTAGGAAACTGTATTGGTGGTTATATTGAATCCTAGCTCATGTAGGCTTTACCAACTTACTGCTTAATGGAAATTCATATACTAGTAGTCCCCACCCACTTAACTACCTATGGAAACAGGACATTATGTGTAATCCTAAGTCACCGGCTTAGTCTACCTATCCACTTAACCATAGATCGAAACAGGGCTTTCTATTGGTGATCCTATTATTCTAGTTATATGAATAAGCATTATATGTTTCCATTCTAGACTCTTAGCCTACGCCCAAACAACACCGAAGTTGCAGCGCATTAAATATATGGGACTAGACCCAGTTGAATGATAGGAAAAACACATAATTAAGCACATAAACGGGTATGAAGTGATAAACATAATCAACATACAACGGATAAGGAACAATCGATATAAAGACAAATCAAAACATTATATTATCATAAACATGGCTAATACCTAAAGGTATTAGCCGATAGTCATTGTAACAATAAACGAAATCATAATCATGATGAACGAGTTAAACATAATGTTAACTGAACGAGTATAGTAGAGTGTAGAGATTACAAAGAGTTTTCCCCATTGATGGACACTTTTCAGGACCTCCTTGCTTCGCTTTATAAATCTTCTGGAAATCGGACTTGGTGGCTAAAAGCATACCTACAACTGAATGTAGGGTCTTGTATTTATAGGCTCTTGAATGGAAGAAAACTGGTAAGTATTATATACCAATTAATGGCTAATTAATACATTTGACCGAATAAATATACACTTTCCGTGTATCTTCCATTGACCATTAATTATCTGATCAGGGTCTCTATACGGCGCGTATCGGGCTGTCTGTTTGAAGTGTGGTTAAAGACTTGCCATATTGTAGGCATTTAATTACCATAATGGCAGAATAATTCTTTGACCAATCATCATAATGATGATTTCATAAACTCTTCTTTATTTTTGGAGTGTAATAACTCCTATTCAATGTCATTAATCTTCGGTTATGCTGTGAAGTATACGCATGGATACGCCATATCCTCAGTAGTGAATACGGTGTATTATCTTGGATTCATTTGACTTCTTCTCTGTTGACCAAAGTATCATATACGACGTATCGTTGATGTGGATACGGCGTATTCTTCAAAGTCAAGCAATGGTCTTTTAGTTCGTTAAGTCTTGGATACGGCGTATGCTTCTAGAATGATATGCCGTATAGGATGTCAGAATCTGTAGACTTTCTCGAACTCTTTGTTTATGCTTCAAAATACATGCCTTTTATATAAACTTCACCAATTACTTCATAATTACTGCAAATAATAAATATAAGCAATCAAGTACCAATACTTGCAATAATTATATAAAATGGGTAATGTATACGGGATAAATGATATAATAAAGTGACGTTATTTGATGTCATCAAATATCCCCCACTTGAATCCTACTTGTCGTCAAGTAGACCTTAGAAAAAGTTTTGGTTTATGAAAATGTGTCCTTAAACGAAGTTGAGAATTTTTTGTTTAAGCATCGTTTTGTTCTAATCACCTGTACATGACCAAGATCCTCACGAAATATGGAAATGAAAACACTCAGATCACTCAACTACTCTAGGGTGCAACATTTAAGTAGTACACTCAATTGCTCGGTCATGATTAGTTTCGTATCATAAGCTTGGCAAGGATACACATCTCCACCGCTAAAGCTAAGGAAGAACAAGTCAAAAGCTAAATTAGGTTAAGAAGGCTTACGGTTGATCATTCAACAGTCTTTCACCATAAGTACCAAACCAACAAGGCAGCTGTATCGTATATACATGGCCGTAACGACGGAATAAACATATACAATTCGAACACATCCCTGTTTGTGTTTAACCAGCGGTTAGGATGAAGAATGATATAGGGTCCCACCTTCTAACTTTCACCAAAAGTCGTCATCTAACAAGGCAGCTGAGACATGCATACATGGCCGTAACGACGGAATAGACATGCATGCTCGAACAAGTCCTCGTTCGAGTAGACACTAAGGTTAGTTGCTAGGAAAGGGAAGTAAAATGGTTGTTAAATAAAATTCACAAAACAAATAGATTAAGCCAACAAATAAGGTGCAGTTACTAGTAACTTTCCCCCGACCGTTCCATGACAAAGACCCGAATATATAGACAGACGCATCGATCACAGAAATGACAAAGACAACCAAAGTTGACGTTCCCATAACAGTCAACTTCCCTTACATCCCGCTCTTTACATACTTTTACACAAGTAGTGATATCGGTCACTTTTTACAAAACTTAACATCATTGATTTTTGTAACGTATCAACGAATAATCGATCCTTCTAAGTGATTCCTTCGGTATAAACTTCTTTTTGAAACGACTATTTTTCTTCCTTCTCTTTTTTTGCTTTTTCTCTTTTTCCATTTTTTTTCATAATACATAATAAACCTCGGTTTGATTCCACCGTCTTCACTTTCATAATTTATCCGGATAATCTTTTCCTTGTAGTACTTCTTCATTGGACATAATTCATAATTGCGAAAAGTAGCGAAATTTATTAGCTACATATTTTCTCATTGCATTGTGCAATTTCCTGACCATTACAGAGATAGAAAAATTTCACTTTGACACAGGAAATACAAGACTTTACACCAAAACAACTAGCAACATAGAGAAATAGGCTTAATCTACACGGTAAGCTAAGGTGCAAAGGTGTAACGAAGCATATAATATGGTGAACAAAAAGAAAGGAATGACTCAACAGGTTGTTCTAGGGGATTTTACTCTAAAAATGAGAGTAATCAAGGGTTACACGGGAGTTAACTAACCAGTGAAGTTAGTTATTTTTACGATATGTAGGCTATTTGATTGAATCCTAGAAATTTATCAGTTGAACATGTTCTTCCATCTAAATCCATAGTACTAATCATGGCGGTCCTTGAGTGTTATTACCAGGCACCAAAGTTTTAAAGTCCATTACAATTCACGGCTTCACTCATTAATTCTGTGGAATTTTTAGTAAACAAGTGGAAAACGGATATAGGCTAATTATTCACAATTATAATATCAGGGTTATAGTGCGATAGGATAATGTAAATAGTGATTTTGTACAAATTCACGCTACTTTTTTTTTAAATTTGGTATTTTTAATCAACTTTTATGCTCGTAGACATGTTATTGGTAAAATAGAAGACAGTACGTTCTAATTCTCCATCCCTCCACTTAAGTTATACAACGTCCTCGTTGTATAGATAAAACAATTAAATAATAAGGGAAATAGAATTAGAACGAGGAACTTTCCTGATATGTTGCTCTAGGTTATTCTCCATTTTGAGTTTTTGAGCAAAAGTGTGTTGATGAGGCGTCAGAATGCCCGTTAGAGTTCAACACACGCGTCATTTTCAGAGTATACCATATTGTTAATTTCCTTACAGCAAGGTCCTACATAAAACATTAGAAGACAACCTGCAACTCTATCTCTGTTTATAATGCAAAAAATAAACACACATACTGTACAGGTAGTCAATACGCCGTATCCCAAACCCAAGGATACGCCGTATGGAAACCTGCAAAATTTTTTTTTTTTTAAATACTGGAAACTAAATACTGGAATTTAAAGGACTGATAACATTCAGACAAGTCCATATGTCGTATCCATAGGGGTTCGATACGCCGTATGGACTGTCTGGGAAGGCAAAGTCGATAACAAAAAGATAAATTTCGGGTTGTCTCCCGGCAAGCACTTTTGTTTTTGTGAGTCTTTAAGTTAGACTCCCTTCAGCCTCATGTTATACCATTCTCAAATTCTATAACTTCATCATCCTCTTTGTCAATGTTACCTCCGTAATATTTTTTTAATCGTTGTCCATTGACCTTGAAGCTAAACCCGTCCTTGTATGTGATTTCTATAGCCCCGTGCGGATACATCGTTTTAACAATGTTTGGACCGCTCCATTTCGACTTAAGTTTTCCAGGGCACATCTTCAGAAGAGAATTATAAAGTAGCACTTGATCTCCTACCTTAAAATCTTTATCACCACGAAGTCTAGAATCATGCCATTTTTTGGTTCGTTCTTTGTAAATTCTAGTATTCTCATAAGCACCATCTCTTAATTCGGCTAACTCATTAAGCTGCGTAAGACGACTTCCGCTAGCAAGCGTTAAATCCGTATTACATTGTTTTAATGCCCAATGTGCCTTATGCTTGATTTCTACGGGTAAATGACATGCTTTACCATAAACTAATCTAAAAGGTGTGCACCCTGTCGGTGTTTTATAGGCCGTCCTAAATGCCCACAATGCATCGTTAAGTTTTTTCGACCAACCTTTAGGATAGTATCCTACTGATCTTTCTAGGATACGCTTAATAGCCCTGTTAGTAACTTCAGTTTGTCCATTAGATTGGGGGTGATATGCCGTAGATAATTTGTGAGTCACACCATATCTTTGTAAAGCTTTTTTAAGCTGAGAATTACAAAAATGCATCCCTCTATCACTAATCAAAGCTTTAGGAACTCCAAACCTAGCAAATAACTATCTTAAAAACTTAACCACAATGCGCGCATCATTTGTAGGTAATGTTTGAGCTTCAACCCATTTGGACACATAATCGACAGCTACTAATATGTATTTATTACCTCTAGATTCAGGAAATGGTCCCATAAAATCTAATCCCCAAACATAGAAGACTTCGCATACCTGAATGTTATTTTGAGGCATTTCGTTACTTGAAGATATGTTCCCCGATCTTTGACATCCATCACATCGTCTTACGTACTCATTAGCATCCTTAAAGACACTAGGCCAATAAAATCCGGACTCGTAAACCTTCTTTGCGGTAACATTAGCACTATGATGCCCACCAGTAGGTCCCGAATGACAATGCGCCAGAATTTTAAGGGTTTCACTTCTAGCTACACATCTTCTCATTATATTATCCGCGCACAGTTTAAATCCATAAGGTTCTTCCCAGAAGTAGGTCTTGACTTGCGAGAAAAACCTCTTTCTTTTTTTGAAGGTCCAATTTAGGGGAACAACCTGTCTAACAATATAATTAACGAAATCCGCATACCATGGTTCATCGTTATTAGACTTGTATTTTAGCACCATTAAATGCTCGTCGGAGAATTCATCAGTAATTTCTCTCTTAGTTAACACCTCCATATGTGGATTCTCTATCCTAGATGAGTGATCTGCGGCCAAGTCTTCCGTTTCCTTATGTTTCTCCAATACTTGACAAGGGGTATTGTGATTCCTTGGGTCTTTTTCTTTTAATGGAAGTTCGCTGAGCAAGACTGCAGAGCATCGTTCGTTCATTGTTTATGTACAAGCCTCTTTAAGTTTGGATTTATTCGTCAGTAAACTCTTCATATATTTAGCGTATTTTGGTATTTGCACTAGGGCTTCGATAAACGAAATATTAATATCGAGTTGTTTTAGATTCTTCAAAAAAAATTGTTGCAGTGCTTCTTCTTTTTCTTTTCTTACTTGGTTTGGGAAAGGAATGGATGACTGTTGTGGTTTTATCAATGGTTGAGTAGTCCTTTCAGGAATACTTGAAGATTTATTTTCCATACCATCATTGTTTGGTTTTTCCTGCACGTCTTGTTTAAATCCAGGGGGTTCATTGATGTTGATTCCAGTTTCATTAATTTCATTACTACGGGTGGCTTTAGACGTCATCTTTCCTCCTCTGGTTGTCACTCCTTTGACTTTGTTTTTTGGAATCAAAACATTACTCACAACCTTTGACAATTCGTTTACCTCGATTTTCAGCTCACTCAATAAGTTGCTTCGTGTTTTTAACAAAAGCTCATTGGTGGTTCTAAATTCTTTAATGAATATTTCCATCTCCTCATGTTCACGTCTACCTTCATCAATGAATTTAGCTAATATTTCTTCCATAGTTAACCTCC
The DNA here is from genome assembly GCA_026074375.1 of Tanacetum coccineum. NCBI lineage: Eukaryota > Viridiplantae > Streptophyta > Magnoliopsida > Asterales > Asteraceae > Tanacetum > Tanacetum coccineum. The sequence goes on from BQNB010046650.1 coordinate 30,511, forward strand.
TCGTAGGGTAATCGAACAGGTAAGGAGGATCCCTGAAAACGGTACCTGAAAAAAAGACATAATTCGAAGTAAAACTATTCTAGAAAACTAAACGAGAAAGCTAACTAAAACTGTTGCTGTATCAGACAGTCGATACGTTGTATTCAGTAACTTGGATACGCCGTATCGACGTTTGATGTCGAATACGCTGTATTCAAAGAAAATGGATACGCCGTATTTAATAAATAACAACAGACAGCAGAGAAACAAAACTAAATTTATACTAAAAATACCAATAAAAACAAGAAATTAAACAATCACACTCCCCGGCAGCGGCGCCAAAAACTTGATGTGTCGTCGTGTAGGTGTTATTTTTGTTATCAAGTTTTACTATTTATTTTATGCCGACTATACCTAAAAACAACACTCTAACGGCATTTTTTTTTTGTTTTTGGTTGGTTTTTTTTTTTGGGTTGGGTTTACCCGTCAGATGTAGCTTTTTGGTAAGAGGGGTGTCGATCATAAGAGTCGGAAGTTAACTCTTAATTCTACTGGTATTTATTTTATTTAGTTTTTACCTAATTATTCTAACCTAAATTCTAATTAAACTTAAACTAACGCAAAGGGGGGTTTTCGAATCTGAAGACTAGCACGAGTTGTTCTAAGTTATCTAAGAGTGGATTAACAAAATAACGCACACAAAAGATTAACAAAAGATTAGGAAGCAGTCAAATGTGAGGAAAACGTATTAGCTAGTTTAATCTAATAATATGCCTTGATTGTCTATTTGTGTAATGATTGTATTAATTCGTTGGTGGTATATCATTCCAAAGTTTGGTTGCTAGTTAATCCTGTCACAATTAACCTAAACCCGCATAAAGCTTACACCGTTGATTATAATCTATCTAGGAAACTATATTGGTGGTTATATTGAATCTTAGCTCATGGAGGCTTTACCAACTTACTGCTTAATGTAAATTCATATACTAGTAGTCCCCACCTACTTAACTACCTATGGAAACAGGACGTTATGTGTAATCATAAGTCACCGGCTTAGTCTACCTATCCACTTAACCATAGATCGAAACAGGGCTTTCTATTGGTGATCCTATTATTCTAGTTATATGAATAAGCATTATATGTTTCCATCCCGAACTCTTAGCCTACGCCCAGACAACACCGAAGTTGCAGCGCATTAAATATGTAGGACTAGACCCAATGAATGATAGGAAAAACACATAATTAAGCACATAAACGAATATGAAGTGATAAACATAATCAACATACAACGAATAAGGGACAATCGATATAAAGACAAATCAAAATATTATATTATCATAAACATGGCTAATACCTAAAGGTATTAGCCGATAGTCATTGTAACAATACACGAAATCATAGATGAACGATTAAACATAATGCTAACCGAACGCGTATAGTGGAGTGTAGAGATTACAAGAGTTTTCCTATTGATCGGACCACTTTTCAGGACCTTCTTGCCTTCATAAATCTTCTAGAAATCAGACTTGGTGGCTAAAAGCATAACTACAACTGAATGTAGGGTCTTGTATTTATAGGCTCTTGAATGGAAGAAATCTGGTAAGTATTAATTACCCATTAATGGCTAATTAATACATTTGACCGAATAAATATACACTTTCCATGTATCTTCCATTGACCATTAATTATCTGATCAAGGTCTCTATACGGCGTATCTGTTGAGGTGGATACGGCGTATCTGTTGAGGTGGATACGACGTATCGGGCTGTCTGTTTTGAGTGTGGTCAAAGACTTGCCATATTTACGTATGTAGGCATTTAATTATCATAATGGCAGAATAATTCTTTGACCAATCATCCTAATGATGATTTCATAACCTCTTCTTTATTTTTGGAGTGTAATAACTCCTCTTCAATGTCATTAATCTTCGGTTATGCTGTGAAGTATACGCGTGGATACGCCGTATCCTCATATGTATACGTGTGTAATATCTTGTATCTTTTGACTCTTCTCTGTTGACCACAAAGTATCATATATGCGTTATTGTTGATGTGAGACGGCGTATTTCCCTTCAAAGTCAGCAATGTCTAAAGTCGCAAGTCTTTAGATACGCAAGTATGCTCTAGAATGATACGCCGTATAGGATATCAGAATTGGTAGACTTTCTCAAACTCTTCGTTTATGCTTTAAAATATGTATCTTTTATATAAACTTCACCAATTACTCCATAATTACTGCAAATAATATATATATAAGCAATTAAGTACCAATACTTGCAATAATTATATAAAATGGGTAATTTATATGGGATAAATGATATAATAAAGTGACGTTATTTGATGTCATCAGAATCTCATCAGGGAGTAACTCTTCAGAGGTTATATCCTCAACGGGTTATCTTATCGGCCAGTCTTTTCAGTCTGAACACTTCAGCATATGTGCTCTTCAGTGAGCTTATTGATGAATGTTCAAGTCTCTGAATGAATGACTAAGCTAAAATGAATTTAACTAACTTGTAACTGCTTTGACCAATTCAAAGGTAGTTATAATTGAAATTAATGACCATGTTTAATTGGTCATGTAACCACTAATTTCTATAATAATAGAAGATAATTATGATAAGATTAATAGCCTGATTAATTCTTATAATTCCATTTGACTAGGTTTTGAGTATTCTTTCCTATAAATAAGAAATCGTAACTGCATGGGAAATATACAGAAAAACATAAACACTTAGAGGCGAATGGTCCTTGATTTGTACCTAATTTAAGAACAAACACTTGGTTTTTATCTCAAGGAGATATCCGTATAACCCAAGCAATAGGGTCGAATAGTTTCCTTTGGAAAGTGATTACACGACTCTAAGTGATATTCGGTAACCATTGATTGTCTTACCCTCATTTGGGAACTAAACACCAACAATCAAAGAAAACTATTTTGTGATAATCAATGGTTGCTGCAATGAAGCATATGGTTGCTAACTTCTCTAAAATGGACAAGTTTGTTGGGGTTAATTTCAGAAGATGCACTTTCTTTTGTCAATCATGAGTGTAGTGTATGTTCTGACTACATCAATGCCATAGGATGGGGAGAATGCTAATGTGGAATAGATAAGGAAGAGGAGCAAACGGGAGAATGATGACTATGTATGTCGTGGTATCATTTAAAATAAATGGTACTCCCTCCGTCCTAAAATAAGTGTCTAGTTTGACTTTTTAGAGTCAAACTTGTTCAACTTTGATCTTAAATATATTTTTTGTGTTATATAATGCTTAAAGAAAATTATACCAATGGAAATACACTTAAAACCCAATCCATTCATATATTTTGCATCAAGTATTATATAACACATAAAAAATAGTTAAAGTTGAACCAGTTTGACTATGAAAAGTTAAACTGGACATTTATTTTGGGACGGAGGTAGTATTCGTTAATCATGACTTAATACTTAACTTTGTATCATATAGAATTTCTTTCTAAAATACGTACACGACTGCCACATGTGTGTATGGTCATGTAGGAAGTTTGAGTCTTTTGAAATTACTAAAATTTATGTTTATAACTTTTTGGTATAATTAGGGTCTAATCATTAAATGTTTCTTTTATCCAAAATTAAAGTTTTTATATATTAGCATCACGTTTTTTGAAGCAGGGGATTCTTATAAAAGGTGGAATTTCATATATAACCAATGAAACTTCAAAAATACATATTTGTCTAAAGCATAAGTTTTCAATGCATTATGTACAATGATATTAAAGCATACTTTGAGGAAATACGTAATTTTTGAAGTTTCCATGGGACATTCTCTGAAAACGTATAAACATTCTCTGAAAACGTAGAAACATTCTTTGACAATTATTTTAAGTGAAAAATACATCAAATTTTGATTCACATCAAGACCTTCTTAGTCAACTTTAAAAATGTAATTTTCTTTTATAATCGTCAAAAATTTGTTAAAACAAAGAAATTAATAATTGAAAAGAGTTATTTTACATACTAAACCTTTCACATACGAAAGGTCTCCACCTACTAATCTGTCATCTTTAGACACAAACCAAAAAAACCCCTTTACACAACATCAATCACCGTCATAGCTACCCTGTCACTACCACCAACCACTTGATTGTTCTCTGGTGGCTCCTCCTTCAGATTCGTGAAATGGATTATTAACTAAAGCCATACACAATCTAATTTGAAGTTATAGTAATATTGGTGAATTAGTTATATATAATTTAATAGTTAATAAAAAAACAGTAGGGCAACAAAAGGTTTTTGATTATCGGTGGATGCAATAATGATATTTTAGTATTTTATAGTTTATTGGAATATCAGTGAATGTGATAATGATATTTTAAGCAATGAGTTTAGAATTTATTGTAGATTTCTGTTTGTTTGAATATGTGAAATCAACATATGTTAGGTAATGTTTGATAAAGACTTAAAGAGTCTTAATTGAAAATTAAGTAAATAAATTAAGTCACTAAAAGCTTGTTTGTTTTGTGCTTAAAGCCCCTCGCGCCAACGACACTGACCTTGGCGCCAAACCCCCTCGCACCGACAGGACCAGCCCACGCCAAGCTTATTTTCTTTTCTTTTTTTTTGAATAATTCGAACGTTATAAAACGGGTGGAGGGCTAAAGTAGTTGTTTTTTTGGTATTTACTCCCCAAAATTTCAAAATTTTAACCCTTAAATATCCTATAAATACCTCCTTATTCTACCATATTTTACATACTCTTCCACTATAATTCACAACACACTATTTTCTACTTCACTCAATATTTTCTCACCAAAATGAATCTCAACCAACACAACCAACAATGGATAACCGGTATGCTCAACGACCCACAAAACCAAATTACGGGCTCGTCTAATCCCAACACGACTTCATCCGCACATTCCACCTCCTCCACTCAACTTTCATACATGTAAATGCTTACTTACTATCCCAACTATAACCCATATGTTAATACCGTTCAACAAGTTGCATTTCAACAATGGCAAGTTCAACAACAATTCCAACATACCCAAATTTCCCAAAAATAATCCAACCAACAATCCCAACAATACCAACAACCACAAGAAGAAGAAGCCAACATGACCCCGAGCCCGACGTCAACCAAATCAAAGAGAAAACGTATCAAGACAATATCTAAGGTAGCCCAAGAAACGAGAGCCGAAGGAGCCGGTACTCGCAACTTATAGACCCAAGATGAGGAGTTACTTTTGGCGGAATGTTACATACAAATATCTGAGGATCCGTACATCGGTTCAAAACAAAAAATGAAATGTTTTGGTAAAAAGTTCTCGACCAATAAAATGAACAAGCAAAGATTAACAAATTCCCGGTTCGTACCAAGAACATGTTGATGGGAAAATGGACTCCATTGAATTGAGAGGTCAGAAGGTTTAATTCGTTGGTGAACGAAACGAAGGCTCTAAGTGGGGAGAATACTGAAGATTGGTTAACAAGGGTTGAAATTATATATAAAAGTGTCACGGGTACGGAATTTAAGCACAAGAGCGCTTGGTTATTTTTGAAAGACAAGCACAAGTGGAAAAATCATGATTCAACAAATGCAAGACAAAAACCGAGGACGGGTTACTGACGAGGAACCCGAGCTCTTTTGAGACGACGAGTTACCGCGTCCACCCGACAAACAAAGAATTTCTAAGAGTCAACGTTCTATAAACTTGTTGCTAGTTCTGGTTCAAACCCGGTAATGTTTCAAGAAATTCTTCAACAACAATACGAGTTAGACCGTGTGGCAAAGACGGAGGGTTTGGACCTCGAAACGGCGACGAGAGTTGATTTAATCAATTCTCAAAAGGTAGATAAGGACTTAAAAGTCCTACAAATCGACACACGCGGGATGGATCCGATAGACGCGGCTATCAATAAAGCGCAAAAAGCCCGAATCCGAGCTTTATATCAACCCCAAAACTAGTTTACTTTATGTCTCTTTATGTTTACGTTTTATTTTTAGTTTACGTATTTTTATGTAATGTTTTTTTTAATGTAATGTCTTTTAATTTTAATGAAATCTATTTTAGTTAAATTGTGTATTTCTTATTTTATATAAACAAAAAAAAGTTTCTCACGACATCACATTTTGTGATGCTAACGAGAGAGCCTGTTTTTGGTGCCATGGCAAAAAATGGTGACATGACATCACTTTTTGCCCATGGCTTGAAGCTATGACACCATGGTATCCAATTCTCTTAAAATTAACAAATGCCTTTTTAGAAAAAGCCAAGAGGGGGAGAGTTTCCATATTAAGTCCATGACTTAAATCATAATTTTATATATTTAGTTATTTACACTTCACTTCTTTACCTATAATCTCACGAAGCTTATTTTAAGATATAAAATAGTATAAAGGTAATTTTTATTAATTCAAACACTATGTATAATTATTTAAATCCCCTTATAAAAGTTTACACAACTATCTATGTATAAAAAATAAGAAGTTGACGTTTAAAAGTCGACTAATGTACATATGTTGCTAGTCGCCCAAATTTTGTAGGGACCACTTGATTATAAAAGGATTTTTTTGGTTTGACTTATTTTTAGTAAAAGACAAAATAAGATCGCCCAAAGTACATGTCAATAGGTCGCTCAAAATATTTTCTGAAAAATGTACTGAAAATGTACTTACACAAAAAGTACATAAAGGGACACGTATCAAGATTTTAATTTAGTCGATTTGAGTGATTAGTCGTCTGGTCTATTTTGAGAAACCATGTTTTTTGGTATAGAAAAAATAAACACTTTGAACAATCGGAGCATTTAGAAAATTTGCCTTTTTTTAAAGCCTTAAAGGCATAAACTTACACGAGGATACAAGGGTATCGGACCTTAATTCATAAACTCTACCCGCTTACAAGCAAATATGTGGTATGTAGTGTGCGAAGTCATGACAAGGCCAGTGGCCCAATTTAAACGTTTTCCCCTTAAAGCGAAAGGTGTCATAACTTGGTAACACCGCCACCTCATCGCCATGTCAGTTTTAACTCAATAACACTAACACCTCAAAAAACTCCTGCAATCATAACACCATATTAATACCACTTTTGGGACCTACTTTTTTTTCTTTTCCATTTATTTAAACAAACAAAACATTTCATTCATTAAATAAAAATACAAATTACAATACTTAAATAAAAAACATACAAAAATTTAAAAAACATATGAAAAAAACATACGTCCTCACGACTAAATTTATTCATCTTCATCATCGTGATTTTGCCAAATATGCTCCATAAGGTTTCGTTGAAGACGAAGATGCACTTCTTTATCCCGTATTTCTTTTGCTTTATGACGTTGAACATCGCATCTTTCAATCCAATTACGTTGCATATTTCTTGCCGTATTAGCATACATGTCATTCCAGTCATCAAACGCCATCTTTTGATTTTCTAAAATCATGTTATGCATTATGATGCAAGAATACATGATTCTACGTATCCTGTTGACATGGTATTGACGTGCCAGTTGTTGTATTATTCCTCAATGTTCTTGGAGAACACCAAAAGTACGTTCAACATCCTTTCGTGCACCTTCTTGTCGCTTTTTAAAATAACTATGTTTCTCGTCATTAGCGACCGTGAATGATTTGACAAAAACTGCCCATTGTGAGTAAATTTCGTCTGCTAAGTAATACCCCTTTTCAAACCCGACTCCATTTACCACAAACGGAGCTACAGGGGCTATGTCATTAAGAAGGTCGTCAAATAACGGAGAATTATCTAAAACATTAATATTGCTATTTGCACCCGCTACCCCAAAAAACGCATGCCAAATCCATAAATTTTGGGAAGCAACAGCTTCAAGCATAATAGTTGGGTATTTTTTTATCAACCCTACCATATTGCCCATGCTATAATTTTGGACAATTTTTCAATTCCTAGTGCATACAATTAATGCTTCCTAGCATACCCGAAAAACCATGAATATTCTCATGTGCTTCATATATCTTTTCAACATCTTCCAATGTTGGCTTTTGTAAATACTTCGACATGTATAAATCAATAATGCACTTATTAAAGTTATCTAGACAATCACGTGCGGTGCTCACCCATTTGAAAATATTCATCAAATGCATCGGGTGTATTGCCATATGCCAATTGGTGTATGGTTGATGTGCATTTCATAATAACACTCATACTTATTCGACCCGTACCATCGGGTCGATGAGTAAATAAATGAAAATGCTTTGGAAGAGGATCGACTTCACAATATTCAATACTTTTGAAAATATCTAAAAACAGTTTTAGGCTCATACGATATCTTCTTCGAAAATAGTATAACGGATACTTACAATGGTCATCAAAGTAGTCGTCCGTCAAACAAATTTCGGCATCCTTCCTGTCATGGTTGATCGGGTTATGGGTGATGCGAGGTCGATTTTATTCCTCTTGCAACCGTCGGTCATACTCGTACGCTTGCATCATAAACCACATGTCGGTTTCGTCATTGACCTTCGAAAATTTGTTACTTTCGTCATCGCTTTGATTCGGATCCATTATGAAAGATTTTTTTTGTAGAGAATCATTGGTTGTGTGTAAAATATAGTTGGGTATAATGGGGTATATATATTGTATTGTGGAGGATTAAAAAAATAATTATTTTGAAATATGACCGTTACCAGCCGTTAGTATTCATAATTTTTTTTATTTCTGAGTTAATAGCCACGTTAGTGGGTTAACTCGGCTACCAACACCGAGCCTCAACGTGTTCTCCCGGTTTCATAATGCCGGTAACGCGAACGCCACGTAGGCATAACGCAGCTACCTGCGTTATGACATCGTTTACTCTTATTTCATAAACCCCACCACATCGCCTAAGCATTCATTCGATTCTCAAAAGGTCATTTATTCATCTGTTAATTCTTTCTTTTTTATATTAGGAGTTTAGTTGTCATATCTGCTTAATTGTCTTGCTTATTTAAATCTAGTTTTCGTTGGTTTTGCGGTATATAATTAGACCTGTATGTGGCTTAAATTTTGTTTTTTTCTATTTACTAATAAAGTCAAATGTGTAATTTTAATGTATTGCTTGCTTTAGTTGTTTATGAAAAGTATAGGGTGTTGAAGGTTCGGAAGTTTTACTTGTTTCACGTACTAAATCAAAATAAACAAGTGGTTGATGTAGCAACCTATTATACAACAAAGTACGACGCATGGCACATATATATGCATGTTGTCAATATATGTGGACGTGTGTGGTGTGCATCGCATAGTCTTACAAGAATAATAGATTGCGGGTGTACATGTAAAGAAGCTGCTTGTAAACTAACCTGACCCACAAAGGTGACCCGTAGACCCCAACCATTATATTGACTAAAAAATGCAAAGACCAATGTGCCAGGACCAAGTAAGAAGACATACGTCATATTAGGATCACAAGCACACTCTATTACGCTCTTCATGCACATGCATTAAATTAGGAATCATTATTATGCAATCTTATTTACGTTTAAGTAACTGCTATAGCACTACCCCATATTGTTTATTTTACTAAATGAAGAAATTTTTTTATAAAGGTCTAGTTTCCTATCTAGTTTTCTTAAGTCTCGCCTGCTAAAAGGGTTTTATCATCTCGGTTTCTCTATCTAGTTCTTGTAAGATTGACCATCTCAAATGAGTCTCTTATCAGATATGGTATCACTGATAGGCAACAATCAGTTGAAACCGTCATCCCCATACTCTCCTTTTGTTGGCACAACATTTAAGCTTTATTTGGTTTTATCTTATAATAAAAGGACTTCAAGAGACTGTTTCCATACAGAAGAAAACACATCATGTTAGATATTATAAAAAGACTCGGTCACCCCGTGTATTTTACCGTTTATTGTTGCTCGTAGTTAAGTAGTTATTGTATAATGTTCGGTAATGGGCTGGGTAGTAAACCTAACATGTTAGCCCTTTACCAAGGCCCTAGGCCGGTTTTGTTGTAAGTATAAAAGCCTCTTCCATGCCATGGAAGAGGTGGGTTAGTCATTACATTTATACAAGTTCATTTTCTCACTCTAGAAAGCTCTCCCTCACTTTCTCTCTCTAGAACTTGGCTAATCCTCTAGTCATTTGATTGTGTTATGATTTCCAATATCCTACAATTGGTATCAGAGCACATGGGATGATTAGCTAGATTGTGTGTGCGTTTTCTTGGTTAGTTTAGATCAAAAGTTTGGTTTTTGAAGGTTTATAGTCTTGTTCTTGGTTTTCTTTGATCTCGATGTTTGTGATGTTAAAGTTCATGTTTTTATAGTTGCTATAGCCTTCTAGTACCAAGTTGTGCAAAAGAAACCAGGCAAAAACGTTCAAAAGGGTGATTTTTAGGTGTTTTTAGGTGAAAAACCAATTTTTTCATTCTAGCGAGTTAGGCTACTGTTCGTTGATCTTCCTAGCGAGTTAGATCACTGTACTGGCGAGTTGTCAGAATCGTACACTGTGTCAGAAAGTACTGTGTCAGCGAGTTGTCGTTTTGTGCAGGTAGCGAGTTACAGGTAGCGAGTTAGATACTAGCGAGTTACAGGTTTTTGAAGATTCTTTTCTAGCGACTTGTGAACAGGAACTCTGTCAATTTAATTTCTTGCCAGCGAGTTGTCAACTCTCTTCCAGCGAGTTAAGCATAGCGAGTTACAGGTTTTTGAAGATTCTTTTCTAGCGACTTGTGAACAGGAACTCTGTCAATTTAATTTCTTGCCAGCGAGTTATCTACTCTCTTCCAGCGAGTTACCTCCAGCGAGTTATTGACTTTTTGGATTTTTGAACTGAATTCTTCAACGTGTAATCCTAACAAACCTTTACAACAATTCACCAAATCAGACAATCAATCACCACTTTTAACATACAATCACTAATCATTGTTCGATCAACTTAATCATTTCACAATCAATTAAGATGGCTAATCTTTCAGAAGACATCCAATGTGCCGGTTCAGATACCCGACCACCTATGCTTGATAGGACTGACTTTGCATCATGGCAACAACGTATTCGATTGTATTGTCGGGGTAAAGAGAATGGTGTGAACATTTTGAAGTCAATTGATGAAGGACCATTTCAGATGGGGGTATTTCGGGAAACACTAACTGAAGGGACTGAAGGTGCCCCAAATCTAGGTCTAGAACGACTGTGAGTCTATTCTGACTTGTTACCTAAAGATAAGGAAACGTACAATGCTGTCATTCGGGCAACGAACATCCTACTTCAAGGGCTGCCAAAAGATATCTACTCCCTTATCAATCATTACACCGATGCAAATGACATATGGGACAATGTGAAGATGCTCCTGGAAGATTCAGAATTAACAAAAGAGGACCGTGAACCACAATTGTATGATGACTTTGAACACTTCCGTCAGAACAAGGGAGAAACCATTCACGACTACTATGTCTGGTTTGCCAAACTCATCAATGACATGCGGAACATCAAGATGACCATGTCCAGAATGCAGTTGAACTCCAAGTTTGTGAACAACATGTTGCCTGAATGGGGTAGATTTGTAACAACGGTGAAACTGAACATAGAGTTGAGGGACTCCAACTATGATCAACTGTATGCTTATCTAAAGCAACACAAGGCACATGACAATGGGAATAAAATGATGTTGGATCAATTCAATCAACACACTGTGGATCCACTTGCTTTGATGTCAAATGTCTCATACCAGCAGAACTATTCATAATCATCTACAACTCCACCATCCACATATGTTCCACCACACTTTGCTGACAACATTCAACTTGATTCAAGACTCTCTCCAACAGACAACTTAATTGAGAATTTAACAAACACACTTGCCCTTCTCACCCAATCATACAAAACATACCTACCTCAAACAAACAATCAACTTAGAACTTCATCATATACAAGGAACCAAGCTACAGTTCAAGACGGGAGAGTTGTAGTTCAGAATGTTCAGGGTCGACATAATAGAGGTCAGGGGAACAATGCACGGGGTGGAGGTGCAGCTGGTTATGGGGGAGCACATAATAGAGTTGGGAATACTAATCCAGGTCAAGCAAGGCAGATTAAGTGCTACAACTGCAACGGTATAGGCCACATATCAAGGAACTGCACTCAACCTAAGCGTCCATAGAACTCCGAATACTTCAAAGACAAGATGTTGCTGATGCAAGCTCAAGAGAATGGGGTGGTATTGGATGAAGAACAGTTATTGTTTATTGCAGGTGGACAAGACAACGCTATTGATGAAGATGTGGATGAGCAACCTGTTCAGGATTTAGCACTCAATGTGGACAATGTGTTTCAAGCTGATAACTGTGATGCTTTTGATTCTAATGTTAATGAGGCTCCCATGGCACAGACTATGTTCACGGCTAATCTATCATCCGCAGATCTTGTTTATGATGAAGCTGGTTCGTCTTATGATTCGAACATTCTATCTGAGGTACACGACCATGATCACTATCAGGATGCTGTTTGTGAACATCATGAAGAACACGAGATGCATGACGATGTACAACCAAACTACGTTGTTGACTCACTTGCTAATTATATGAGTGATAGTAATATGATTCCATATGAATAGTATGTAAAGGACAACGCAGTGTTAGTTGTACAAAGTAATGTATCTTCTGTTCCAAATGATGCATACATGATGATATTTAATGATATGCATGAACCGCATGCCCAACCTGTCTCAGTCACAACACGGAACACAGTAGTTGATAATTCATTAACTGCTAAACTTGCAACATATAAGGAACAAGTTTAACTGTATGAAAGACGGGCCAGGTTTGAATTAACGGAAAGAGAACAAAAGATTGATAAACAATTAAGAATAGTTATCGCTGACCGTAATATTAAGGAAGAAAATTTGAAAAAGGAACTTCATTCTGTAAAAATGCAACTTGCTTCTACCATCAACCATAACAAGTCAATGGTAAAAGAAGTTACGTCTTTGAAAAAGGATTTTAAACAGAAAGAAAACAAATACCTTGAAGAATTTTTGGACATGAAAGCTTTGAAAGAAAAGGTCGAGGATAAATTATACAAACAAGACCAGTCTCTTTAAACTGTTCACATGTTGTGTAAACCAAAGCCCTACTATAATGAAC
>BQNB010046651.1:0-39081 GCA_026074375.1 Tanacetum coccineum
TAAATCTCGAGACGAGATTTCCTCAAGGAGGGGATACTGTAACACCCATGATTTAATCCGGTTAGTGATACCTTTAGAAATGGCTAAGAGTTCATTTTTGGTGTTTCTTTTGTGCTATGTGTAATTTATGTGTGCTAAGTGGTTTGAATAGGTGCATGATATCGTTTTGAGGTGTATAATCATCTCATTTTGAGTGCGTTTGTGCTTAGTGATAAGTATTCTATTTGTTCACGTATAGTGATAATGGAAAAGAAAGGCATATTGCATGCAATGCTACGTAAATAGTTAGATAAGTTTGTGTTAAGCATTTAGGAGAAATGTATTATGATGGAAATAAGTTAAGTGAGTGAAATAAGGAAGTTTGTAGTAAACTTTCTAAATATAAAAAGTGATTTGTGAAATGAAAAGTTATTTTTAGAAAGTGTAGTAAGTTGCGTTTATATAAAAAAGTTTGCCCAAATTAGCTTAGGTTTTTATGAAAACTTAAGGTAATGAAGATAACTAGTTAAATAATAATAATTAAAAAAATAAAAATATATAATTAAAGGGGTGTTTGGCCGGTTAGGATAAAAGAAAAAAAGGGAACAATTTTGATTACAACTAGGATTCTATTAGTATAAATACAAATCTAATAAAACCCTAAATTATTTTTTCTCTCCCCTTTTCCCTTTGATCGGCCGAACCAAGCAAGAAGAAAAAAAAAGATTTTTTTAATCAAGATCAAGTTGGTGATTTAGTGATTCAAGAATCAAGGTTTAGGTATGTTTCAATTAAGCTTTTGTTTAGTTTTCTTTAAAACATGTAACAATTATTATGATGGATCTTTAGGGTTATAAAAACTTCTGTAATTAAGGATGTATTAATCATGCTAGAGTGTTTAGGGTTTAATTAGGATCATATGGATGTAAACGGTTAGGCTTAAATCGCGTTAATTTGTGATTTAGTGTTGAGCAGAATTTAGGGCTGTGTTAAACTGATGATATCTAGATGATAAAAACGTGTTTTGATATGATTCCAGTGCCTAAATTGTAGTTCAAAGAGTCTATTTTCCAAAAAGTCCGGCCTCGAATGATTTGGAGTTCTGGAAGTTAGTTAAATATTGGTTACAAGAAAAGTTGTCAAAACAGTAAATACGGGTCAGATTTAGGTCATGTTTAGGAGGGTAAAACCCTAACTTAAAAGTGGAATTAAGGTTAGCCAATCTACAGTGATTAAGTTCTATATGTATATAAAGAAACCCTAGAAGGAGAGCTTCTGATTGTGAGTCTAAGTATGGTATTTAGGGCCATACATTTTAGTGTGCAATCAGATCTGAATTGGGACAGTTTTGAATTTGGATTTTATTTGGGATAGTTGCACATGTAATGAGTGGTTGGGAATCACAAGGTAGTTAGTAAACTCATAAATGAACTTAGATGATTTTTGGTATAATTTATGAAGGTCAGCAAGTAAGGGTTTTAAGAGGGTAAAGTTACACTAAAATTCTGCACTTTTGAACAAATTATAGTTAACTAGTGTAATGAGTTAATGAAGTGGTTAAGGTTGGGCATGGTGTCGGGGTGACCCATGATGGTTAATCAAGCCCTTAGACATCCATCATATGTGTGTTACATGGACTAGGTGTTTATTTATTTGTATAGTTGCCTGATAGGAATTGGAAGCTACGTTTTTAGCATTCAGGTTAGTTATATAGTCCCACTTTTTAAATTGTTTTAAACTTGGGATGGAAATGATGCAAGTGTTGAAATTATGTTTTGAATTCCTGTAATTATGTGTTAGTGTAAATGCATGGACTATTATGTGACTGATATGCGTTATGTGCTACATGTTATGTGATGTGATATTGATGTGTTGCCTAGTTAGGAGGATTACTTGCGGGTAGCCATGGCCTGAGCTAGAGGGAAAGAGATTTGGTTTGATCCAAGGGCGATATGGGTCGTCTGCTTGGTGTTTGAGGGATCGGATGGGTACGCCTACCCAGTATATGATTTGTTGGTTTGATTGATTTGATTGAATTGCATGTTAGCTTGTATGTTAGTTAGCATAATTGTCATGCAAAAGTATTGTTTTATAATCACAGTAATTGGATAAATTGTTTTGGGATGGATTGAATATGTGTGTCTGAAAACCTATGTTTCTCACCAACCATTGTGTTGACGTATAAGCATCATTTTCAGGTATTCAGCAGGATGAGATTAAAGTTAGGAAAAGTGGCTAGATGGACCGTAGGCAGCTGGCGAAGTTTAGTTATCTATTGGATGATAAATATTATTTGTTTTGCTTTGTTAGGATGTATGAATGTTTGCATGTCATGATGTTGGCATGAACTGCCTTTATTTCAATGCCAGACGCCTTTTAGATTTTGTTGATGTGTTTGGGTATTTTCATGGCACTGCGTGTCTATACCTTGTATTTTATGCATGTTTTAGTTTCTCTATATAGACGCCAATGTGTTGTGATGATTCCCTTTCTCGTCGCGCCTCGCGTTTCCGCCTTGGCGGGGTGTGACATTATATCCGACTTAAACAAAGTCACAATGCATAGTGTGAATAGTAGCGGATATAAAGATTATAAAACAATTGAAGAACAACTTCGTGATATTTTATTCTTGTTCTATACGTGAACTTGTGAAGTGATATGTTTAGGGTTAGGTGATATGGGGTGTGATATGTATTTATCCATCTATCAAATCAAATTACTAAAAGTTATCAAAAGAAGGCAACCTTTTTTAGTATTTCACCTACTCGATGACAGTTAAATTTTTAGTCCAACTTTTCATGATCCCACTCAATACTCGTTAGTTGCCACCTTAGATTCTCATTATAATCATGAATTTTTAATTGGTTTAAGTGTATAGTCAAAATAAGGGTGTGTTTGATTTGTAGAAGGGTTAGAATCAGATTTGAATTTGGTAATGGTTTAAAAGAAAAGTAAGAGAGAGAAAATAAATAATAGTGTAAAATATTGCTTGTTTTATGAATGTGATTTTGGAAAGAATTTAAAATTTAATATTATTAAAGTACAATGATTCACAAAGATGAACAAAATTACACAATTCAAACAATACGAATCAAAATATAATCTACTTAAGAAAGAATATATATTATGGTTAAGGATTTAAGATATAGTAATTTTGATACAAAATATAACACAATCACATACAACACTTGGGGTTTGAACATATATTGTTTACATCATGTGATATAATTCGAGGTAGGACCTGACCAAGAGAAGAAAAAGAATACAAATGTTTAACTATTCCAATTGCTCGAGAAAGTCCTATACTTGGGAACAAAAAGATTCACTAGTCCTATACGAACTATTTAACATATAATATGTTACACGAGCAAAGACTGACTAGCTTAATTTCCAATATAAGATCATATGAGTAAATCCCATACTTGAGAGCAAAAAGAGTCACTAGCCTTGTACCAAAATTCAACATATATCTAGTTACTTGAAGTGAGACCTACTAGCTTATACACGTAAGACAGTCACAACCCTTCAGGCAAACTCATAAACAAATCAATCTTCTCTTTATGTGCAACAAATATTTCACATGCATGAAGTACATCGTCACTCAATATCTTGAGTTTCATAAGTTCGACTAGTACGTCTTTCAAATTTTCATTTGCATCTTTCTAGAGAGTATTCTTATTTGTCATAGCATGAGCCACGACATTTTCCATAGTTCCAAAGTTAGCATTAAATCCTTGATCAAACATATGAAAAGAATGATCATTTCCTTCTAGTTGTGCTTCTTGCGTCCTCCTTTTTTTCCAGCCTTGTTTTCATGAAAAGTTGCCTTGTGCTTTTTAGCCATCTTTGTTGCATTTGTAAAGTTTAAGGTTTTTTGAGTTGTTTGTGGCATATATTGGACATCATTTTCTTCATCATCGCTTAAAGAGAAGTGAGATTCACCAAGATTATCTCCTCCACTTTCGGCATTAAGGTGTCGTTTGGTTAGTATAAGGGTTTGGATTTGGAATCGGATTTGGTTTAGGTATGAAAGAAATAAGGTAAGAGAAAAAAATATTAAAAATATGTTTTTTCAATAGTTACATGTTAAATTATTAATGTATTGGTGAAGTTTTTGTATTTTCTATTAGTTATTTGAATATTCATTGTGAGGAAATATGATGATGTGGGACTATTTTGAGGTTTTCATTTTTGAATCCCACCTTACTTGACTGAATTCATTTTTGATTCATGATTACCCACTTGAAATGTTAATCCCTTATACCAAACAATTATCACTAGGAATGAACCCATTACTTGAATACAAATGTCTCATACCAAACAACTCCTAAACTCCTTTTCCAAGGTATGGTTAACATCTTTAAAACCTTCAACAACTATGCCGGTCTCTCTATCCCTTCCACACACCAATTCAAGTTGGTTGAAATGTAATACCCCAAAACCGGTTTTTAGGTATTTTATTAGGGGTATGTTATAAAGACCCCCCTAAAAATCCATTTGTACCCCCTCCCCATATTTTCTGATTTTTTTTGTTTATGTTATAAAACTGTGAAACGGAAAGTAAGGAATAAAAATTATAAAGTTTAACAAGTCAAAAGTATTAAACTGAAAAATAATACGGAACAGAAATTGATAAAAACTGTGTTATACTGTAAACTGAAAAAAAATACATTGGAAGTTGTGAAAAGTAAAAAACATTTGTACATTATAATAGACCAAGTGGGGTACTAATAGTAGTACCCATTTTATTACAAGTATGACATTAAGTAAGTTTGACTACGACTTTTATAAGTTAACGGCTCTACGTGATTGGTTAGTCGAACTATAAGCTTATATAATATGTAAATGGTTTTAGAAAGTTTGATGTGTCACATTTATAAAAGAATAGGACTTGAAGGACCTAATGTGTCAAATGACCAAAGTAATAACTAATTTATCCTATAATTTTCCCAAGTCTTCCATACTTCTCTTCATATATCTAGTTTGTGTTGGGTGTGTTGTGTGGGACGAACCAAGAGAGAGAGAGAGAAGGAACCAAAAAGATCTTGTTGATCAACTTAAGTGAAGATTAAAGCTCTAATCAAGGAGATAAATCTTAACAAAGATCATATGCAAGTAAGTAATGCCTATTCTTGATTTAATTGAGTTAAGGTTTGTGAAATCCGACAATTTTCCAGGTTAATATTTAACCTTAAACTTGAAATATTCTACTTTGAACGTATATGTGCTTGAATTAACCTAAAACCGGGAAGTGATCTCGAAAACTGTGAAAAACGTCTTTTAACACACAACAACTCTAGACTACGCTTAGTCTACTCATGATAAGTATATTATTATACTCACGGGTATATTTTATAAGTCATATGCATTTCATTATTTTTACGTAAACTATATGAACTTGCATGGTTTTGCATGCATGCATACATAAAATTACCAACCACTTCACCACCTTTTACATACTTACATAACTACACCTTATACTATCAGAAATTACATAAATCCCCCCTCCTAGACTCATATATTTTGGCACATATAAGGAGTAGTAAAACAAATTGGTTTTATCTTTTATAAACACAACATTACCCTTTAAACCCAAGATCACATGTGCTTAAAGCAAAACACTATTTCTCAAACTCCCCCCTTATTCTCACCTTTTTCGTCCCCTTTACACAACCCAAAAACCTAAACAAGTTTTATCTAAATGCTTATACCATAACATGTGATACTTGCATGACTATTCAACCTTTCCTAGTATGTTTTCTATAAGTACTTGGCACCTGACACTTCTCCATTTACCACTAGCAAAACACACATATCACTCCTCTCTTTCTCTCTATTTTTTGCAGCCAAGGGTGTTCAAGCAAGGGTTTTGTAAAATTTATTTAGCTAAGGGTATAAAACAAGGGCTGTTGAAGCATAAAACTAGGGGTTTGATAGTTATTTTGGGTTGTTCTTGCATCATTAAGCATCCATATTCATCCATCATTATAAGTATCATTATTTTCATAGTTTCATATATTATATACATCTCATATATGATTTATGGCTTCTGAGTATGCTTGTGTATAAGTGAAACATGTAAAAAAACTTGTTTTATAAACTCTATATTTGAGCAGATTTTTTTGTTGACCTGTGAGCTTGTTACGACCACTCTAGGGTAACCTATGAGTAAAAATCTTTTCAAAATATCTTAATATAGTGTGTTACCTAAATTTCTGGAGGTGCCCAAAAGGATTCGGGTTCGTTTACATTTTTAAATGATTTTTACAAGATTAGTGCGTAAAACAGAGTTCTAAACTTTGAGCATTATTATGAGCACTTTAGGAGTAGAATGGATTTTTGGTCCAGTTGATACTTTTGTAGAGGACATCTTAACATAAACACATCAAATTGGATTAACCCAAGAGGATAAAAATTGAGTGAGTTATGATCAAAACAAGTTTGGCTAAACATTCTATCCTAGGGACAGCAGGACCTTTGTGTCTTCTAAACCAATTTTGAACCCTTTAAACTTTGAATCAATTTACGATACTTATATTTTTGGAAAGTTAACTCAAAAACCTTCAACCTAGGCTTTTGAAACATATTATTTCAGTAGAAAACATGGGAGATACGACCCCGTGAAGTTGAGAAAACCCTAATTCCAGCCAACTATTTTAGTAACTTTCTTATATAAAACACTTGTAACTTTGGTTATACAGTATATTTTGAACTTGGAAAAACTTAGACACAAGCATATTAGGTTAAGGAATATATTTATAAATCCCGTATGCATTTATTACACTCATTGTTGTAAACCTAAAGCACCTCGTTATTTAATTAGGTCGCGGTTAGGACTCCAGCTACTTTAACACTTGCCTTGTTTTATCGATTATATCATTCACTTAAGGCGATTTTTATAGCCCCACTTTTATATGAATTATAAATTGTTTTGCAACACTTGGGGTAATATACATTGCTTGCTTTTACATATGGACACAATTACACTTTTAAACTGTTGCGGATTAGCCTAAGTACATTTTATCATACTTTATGCCTACTATCATGAACCGTTAATTACTTTGTGTAAGCGCAAATGTTGTGAATAGATCTATTGGGATTGACATCTCCGTCCAAGTAAGTCACGCTTACTTATCAAACGGACGTATACCATTTGGGGAATTACGGGTATTTTGGGATAGATACTTGCCGGGCAACAACTTGCATTGATTTGCATACTCTTAAACTCTTGTTAAGGCTTCGGTGTTATGAGCTTAGTGCGGTCGTAACTGGTTTTACTTATGTGATATTGTATGTGTTACAATGATCATACTCTTGAAATCTTATGGTCCATACTCATACTTATGTTTATATAAACCTATGAACTCACCAACATTATTGTTGACATTTTAAGCATGTATTTCTTAGGTCCTCGATTTACATGACTTGCATTTGGAGTTACATTCATGAAGTCTTTCGTTGCATAACTTGGATCATTTTGATGTCTTTCAAACTATTTATTGTTTTGTACCATGGCTTATTATCGAATTTGGCTGAAAACTTGTTGTACTTTAGCTTTATCAAATGATCTACTTTTTCAAACGACTCATATAGAGGTCGTTCTTTATATCTTGTGCTTGTGTGCTATGAATGCCAACGCCCCTTTTACCTTTTCGCTATGATATTTTTGGGGTGTGACAGGGTTTATAAGCTAATTAATGGGTCTTAGGTAAATGATGTTTTGAAGCCAAATAATGAGGTTACAGTGATATAGGTTAAGCCTTTTGATAAGTAATGGTCTAATTGAGTGATTTAGAGGTTTTATCATAAGATCATCTTGTGATCATATGAAGGTTAATTATGAAACGGGTATGTCTTGGATAAAGACTAGAAACCTTTTAGTTGTAAGGTATAAAGTGTTTATGATTTATGACGATTTTGGTCTAGGAATCAAAGGAGGTTGATGGAGCTTGTTTTGGTAACTTGGCTATGAAGCCAAGGTAAGTAACTATGATTATGACATATGCTGTTGAAATTATCATATTATGTATTATGAATGAAAGTGTTGAGGCATAAGAATCTTGGCTTAATGAGTATGAGGTAATAGAGACTTGGATAGTTGGATTGTGTAGCTTATGCGGGTTTAGTCTAATGGTTATAGATAACCTAAGTTATGTGGTGATTTTGTTATGTGATTGTGTAGATTAAAGTATGAGATGATTTGTGTTGTTATAACTTGATAATTGTGTTTATAGAGTATGGTGATGCAAGTGTTGAATGTTTACAGTCTTTGGAATATATGAGGATGTTTCATGGTTCTAACATGATAAATTGATGTATAATATGTGTTATGATCAGGTTACCTACTAAGCGAAAGGCCACCGTTATAGTTATTGATGTTTTTTTTGTAGGTAACGTGTATCATATAAGTCTTGGATAAAGGCCTTTGGGTGTGAAATAGAAGAGAGGGAAGTGTATTGGCTTAGGTGTATGAGCTTAGTACTAGATACCGAGCTCAAGTCAAGGTTGAACCCCTATGTGTCGTGAAATGGTTTATAAATATCATTGTCAAGAGTAAAAGCATTTTGGGAAATGTGAAGTGTATTTGAACTCTTGTTATAGTTGTAAAAGTATATTTGATATAAGATAAAGTGTGTCAAAGTTGTATGTTATAGTAATAGGTTAAATTTTATGCATACGGGTCAAAACGGGTGTTTGGCAAGCCCTGTGAAGTATGCTTCCTTGGGTCATTTAGACCTAGTATGTTTATGAACATGATTCATATGTTTTTTCAATAAATTCTGGAATGTTTCATGGTTTAACGGGTCTTGGAAGTCGAGTTTCGGTAAAATGTGCAAAGTGTAGTTTTTGGGCAACATCTGATACACGAGAGTAAAGCCATATGCTTTTGAGCATAAAGGTGTAAGCTTGTTAGAGAAGTTTTCGACCGAACCGTAAAGCCATACACTTTTGAGCATAAAGGTGTATGTCTAACACATAACTATCTGAGCAAAACATATGGCTGTATGCCCAGAAGCATAAAGTCGTATGGTACCCTTCCAGATTTTTTTCGTTTTGTTTATCTTGTATAAAGTGAACTGTGGCTCGTTAAAGGTCGCACCACATATCTTTGGAAAGGTATTCGAGTCCACTGTCTATTAAAAATATTGTTAAGGTCCAGTTCTTATCAGGAAAATTAAAGTATACTTAAGAAGTAACGGAAGGACATTTCGTGTCATGTCTTTTGTCAAAAAGAAAAAAATTAGAGTCGGGAAAGGGACGTGGCGATATCGTATAACGTTGTTTGACCCCACAAAAGACTCTTATCAGGGATAAAATGCGTGTCACCAAAGAATGATGAGGAATCAAAGAGAATGGTGTGACAAGTAATTTGGTGCATGTTACTTTTCGCCTCACCTTCTTTTATTCCTTGTCCTTCTTTATGCACGTTTATCTTATCACCGATAAGCGGCTTTTGTGGGGCTGAAAATCGAACCAACTAAAATGTGCCAGCTTCAATGTTTCGCTCAGCCTAAAGGGCGATATTGTTGTGACTCGGTATTTCTTCACCCCCTCCGCGAAGCGCGGGTTTTAAAACTCGTTATAAAAACAAGCATACGGCATACCTAAGCATTACAAATAGGAATTGAAACGTTACTTAATTCTCCTTTAAAATATGATATATTATTATTTGCTTGCAAGTTATAGTAAGCATCAGTAGTGTAAACTTAGAAGAGCATATATTAGAAAAGAAACTAATAAATACAAGCCTTTTATAACTAGAACATAGTCGATATAACCTATTCGAAAGTAGCCTAACATATTACCATACCAAAACTTGGCTAAACGCGATTCACTTACGTAACAAAATTAAAGACGTAGCCAATATCATACATAGAAGCTACATCCGATCAACATATAAAAAGGACCGTAACCGCATTATATTAAAGTATTATGCAAGCTGCCCCAAAGAGTCAGCAAACTTAGACCGCACCGCTCGAACCTTCGCCACTAGCGATTCTAAGAAGAAAACAGAGCAAAGATTTCAATAGCTCTGGTGCGTTGATTATCTCGTCTAAACATTCGCAACTCTCCTTCTTTAACCCGCTCATGGCTCTTTCAACCTCCTCTAGCATGGTAGGGTCGAGTTCCATACGGTTCTTACCACTTGCCATAGATAACAAAAGATCCCAGGATTCACGTCTCCTTAGCTCGCGACCTTGCTTGATCATAACATTTTGAACCTTTGTTATCTCTTAATCAAACTCATCACCCAAGTTAACTCATACACCAAAGCTTCCATTTCTTGTTGAAGATTATTCAAGGTTTGACCCGTCGTCGCCTCCTTTTGCTTTAACGTTTTCAGCTCCATCGACACGTGGTGGTAACTAGAGCATGCGCTAGTATACTTGGACCTCAAGTCACAATTCTCATAATGAAAGACGTTAAGTTCATTAGTCAGATCCATTATCTGTTTCTCATAAGCCTGTGTCGACTCGTTCGATAAAGGGCCTATAGTGTAGTCAGGCAACGGGTCAAATACCCAGTTGGTATCTCCTGATAAGTCACTTATAGTGGAAACTCTAGTGAAATGTTTGAAGAATGAAGTAATGAAGAAACCTTATAAAGATGAAACATGTGGGGTTAGGTGTCAAAAGGTAAAAGTGACTCATGAAAGCTATAGTCAAGTAAGTACTACTCCTATAAAAGAAATATACAATGTAAATATTTAAATAAATACAAACATTGTGAAGACATGATGATATTATACTTATATATTAAAGGGTGAGATTGCCTCCCCGAGGCACATTAAATACATGTGGTAAACCCGGTTGGCTCAAAAACCCACCTGAAAACCGTCTAGACCCACTGAAAACCCGCCTGAAAATACCGACCCGATGAGATTTAATTATCTCTCTTCTCTCTCATTTAAAACGCCACGTACAATCGTACGTGTCCCTCTCTCCACTTCGTTCTTTACAGTTTTGGTTAACAACTGGATTCTATCTCTCTCTCTCTAAAACACACATTGAGATCTATTTCTTCTCTCTCTCATGTCACCGCCTTGACACAAATTATACACGAAAGTTTTGTCATGGGAGTGTGACGATGGTGAGGGATTTAACCTCATAGAAGGTACTTTTACCTTTTACATGTTGTTTATTCAATTTTTCGAGGTCCAATTTTTTTAATTATCTGCTAATTAAGTTAATTGGCAGTTAAAGTGTGCTTTGGAGTTGCCTTTTATGGATTTATGTTAAGTTTGGAGCTGTTTTTTGATATATTGGTCCGTATATGTGATGATGATGATAATGATGAAGCTTTTTGTTTAGGGTTTGACTGAAATACAAAAAACTCTATCAAAGTGTTTTACTACTAGTTCATTTGGGTAGTTTGAGGATAAATGTGCCGTGGGAGATTTGTGTAAGTCTGGTTGTTAACTAAAACTTTTTAACATGTTGTTGTAAAAAATAAACAGTCGAGATTATCCGCATCTTGGCGGGGCAAATTATTAGATTTGCAGCCATGGTGGGTTCACCCTTCTCTTTATTGTGGAGTGATGCTTTATGTCATCACGACCGCTCGATGCCACCGATCTCTTGTTAGCACCAGTTCATGTGCGTGTCGATGTTTGATCGGTTGCGCACGGATCAGTAGGTTGGTGATCCATATGAACAAAGAAAATGCAATTGTTGTTTTTAACTCATGTTTGGGTGCCATGAAAAACAAAACGAAAACAGGAAGAGTGCATGAGATACGTGTGTATGATGTGCTCTACTTTAGGCGATGATGACATCTATCACTAACGGTGTGTTCTTTAATGGCGTACCTAAACTGGCGAGGCAGCCACATCATACATGTGGTTGCAGCCGTTTCGGTCCCTGAATACATCGTTGTATTTATTAGTCTGAGCCTTGCCCCAGCCTAAAAAAAGGTTTGTATTGTGGCGGTCCTGTTTGCCATTTTTCTAGCTGCTCTGCCTAGAAAATTAAAGTGGTCGCCAATTTGAAGCATTTTGCTTGGGGTTGCTTATGATTTCGGCTTTTGCCTTGAATATGTTTCGTGCTCATTTTTGGGTATCGTGAAAATAAAAACCGGATATCAATTATGATATCCTTCGTTGCCGCTTTCGGGCGCACTCATAAAGGCATGATTAGTTCCACTCCATATTCCCTGAAAGAGGAGTTGTGAGAACCATCTGGATTCCATAAGAGGAGCTGTGAGAGGGATAGGGAATGAGAAAGAAGCAGTGGGTGGGATTTATAAAAAATATAAAAAAAAGAACGCCGTCTTGAAGGAATTTGTTTGAGGTTGTTTATGCTTTCACCTTTTGGCGTGAATATGTTTTCCACTCATGTTTGGGTCAACGAAAACAGGAAGAGTGCATGAAATACGTATGTATGTTGTGCTCTACTTTAGGCGATGACGACATCTATCACTGACGGTGTGTTTTTTCATGGCGTACCTAAACTGGCGAGGCAGCCACGTCATACATGTGGTTGCAGCCGTTTCGGTTCCCTGAATACATCGTTGTATTTATTAGTCTGAGCGTTGCTTCAGCCTAAAAAAATGTTTGTATTGTGGCGGCCCCGTTTGCCATTTTTCTTGCTTTTGATTTCGGGTTTTGGCTTGAATATGTTTTGTGCTCATGTTTGGGTGTCGTGAAAATAAAAAACGGATATCAATTATGATTTCCTTCATTGCCGATGTCCATGGCATGGCATGAGAGCAACAAAGAATGACAGCGACGTGTGTTGTAAAGGTATCTAAACACTTTACCTTTTTTGGAAAAGTGCAGATGAAATAGTGCAGGCAGTCTAAATACTCAACTGATTTTAATTTTATTTGTTAAAATCTTTCCTCTATCAGTACACTCAATCGGTAATAAGAATTTTACAAACTTTTTTACGCTTTAGAAAGATTCTTTATCTGGGCTGTCTGTACTAACTTGATGGTCCGTTTTACCGAATTCGGGGAGATCTGTTTTTTGAGATACAGAAAAACATTTTCAGACGAGAGTGTTGACATCTGTTATTAAAGAAAGAAGAGGTGTGTGTTTTTGTTGAGCTGTATAGTTTACACATAAACATTACGTGGATAATCTGTGTCGGTTTGCCAATGCGATTAAAATGGTGGCGATATCAGTTGTGGGAGGCTGTGATGAGTATGAAAGGCTTTGATGCAACTAAGATTATCCGCGTCTTGGCGGGGCAACTCATTACAGTTTCAGCCATGGCGGATGGATCCTGTTTCTTCGATTGTTAGCCTATCTGAGCCTCATTTAGATTTTTTGATTGTTTGAACTTTTGATTTTGATAAGCTAATGGTTTATATGTGATACTTAAGGGCCCTTTGAATGGTGTTGAATTAGTACCACCCGTATCTTGGCGGGGCAGCACCACGAGCATGGTGTTTGCAGCCATGGCGTGTCGGATCTTCTTTTGTCCGGGTCAGCACTCGAAAATCTAAATTTTTCAAGGATTTGGGTTTGAGGAAACTTTGGAAAAAAAAATTAGTTTCAGTGGTTTGTGAATTACAGGCGATGATGATTTTGTATTGGTGCTCTTATTATTGACCATGGTGAGTGAATACGACCCGTATCGTGGCGGGGCAGCACCACGAGCATGGTGTTTGCAGCCATGGCGTGTTGGATCCTCTTTTGTCTGGGTCGGCACTCGCAAATCTGAGCCCAACGTTTAACCGTTGTAAAGTAAGGTTCGGGAAACATATACTTTGATGGGAGTACTAAGGGTAGTCTGTCTGTTAATGCTTGGTTTCCCCATGTTTTTTATACTGATGTGGTTACTATAAAGCGTAACTATGAACGAAAAGAGGCTGTGATGAATTTAAACATATTCGCTTAAAATTAATTATCCATGTAAGTTAGTTGTCTTTTGTTTTATGCAAGGTGGAGGTACTGAGAATTTAAGTCTATAAATTCTATTGAATACTTGACCTTCTCTGATTATTCGGATTTGTATGATGTTCTGATTGTTCATATTTTTGTCAGACTTTTTTTGAAAAGTTCTATTAGATGTCAATCAGAACTCACAGTATATTAGTTGAAAGAAACCAGCATGTTAAAAAAAAATTAAACTCATACACTTATCAGCTTTTGGGATATTTATCAGGGGTTATGTCTCACGAGGTATGCTTCATCGTTATATGATTCAGGGGGTATGATTTTGGGTGTGTAAAGTGACTTGGATTGTATATAAATAATGGTATAAATAATGTTTGTATTGTTGTTTGTATATAAACTTCTTTTGTTATGTTAATCCGTGATATTGTAGTTTAGGCCGGAACCAATGCCAGTTCATTTGTTTTGTTATGTTTGTGGAACAGGAACAGGTTGTTTGATTAAGTGTGGAATGTTGAATCGTACGCATCAGATGTGAGGCCGGCCACCCGAGCCATTAGGAAACCTAGAGTTGTCGTGTAAACAACCAGTGAGGTGGACATCCTGGATGACGGGCATCGTAGGCTCAAGTATTTACAAAAAGTAACGGTTAACGGTTCTCTTATAACGTGGAATCGTTTGAGGTAAGTGAGCTTTTGAGTTTTTCCTAATTCAAACAAGCCTATAAGCCAGCAGAATAAGCTAATCCAAACACTCCTAACTATTAGTTATGGAAATGTAATATTCTGAGATTGGTATGTTATATGTGTGTATCGTGACATAGCTACTGTTTCTTAAGGGATTAGTAACGCATAGTCCTTATGATTCATTAAACATACTTCGTTTCTTTGTGTATCATTCTAAACAGATATGGGTTTGACAGGAAAAAAAAGCTTAATGGGTGAAGAAAATATTCGAAGAATGGTGGCTTATTAAGTAACAACTCAGGTTACAATATGTTGTTTTATTTTTTTCTTCTGACTATTTTTATGATTGTTGGTATAAATATTAGTATATGCTAAAATTTATGTGATTTATTATATATTGGTAATTGGTTTAAGCATCCAACAATATAAATAAATCAAAGCATTTTAGCAAATTCCTGCATTCACATGTTTCAGCTTTTAATCATGTAATTGTGTTAATACTATCACAAAGATTAATATGTAATGTATGACAGTATGAACATGGAGGTAGGCATCACTCTCTCATTCCCTGTAATGCAACTATTTTTCAAGCCAGCATGACACTCATTAATGATTATGTGTCAAACGAGTAAAGTGAAAAAAGATAAGATAAAAAGAAAATGGGTTGCAGGGGTTGAAACTTTTACCACATTTACTAATATATATTTTTGCTGTAAAATGGGCTGTTTGATCGGTATCAAAATGGTGTGCTTGGTTGCTAATATTGCTCTTCTCTCGATTTTGTTCAGTTCTTGCTTATTACTGATACTACGTTATACATAAAGTTAAAATTGTATGTAGGCTTTTATCGTTTGAGATTACATGATATATTGTGCAAAAATTGTGACCTTAAGTTAGATACATTTAGGCCTGGAACTGAACTTTTGTGGAGCGTGCGTTTGTTTTGATTGGCTGCTTTTGCAAACGGCTGCCCAGCAATAACTTTATGTAATTCACTATGCTTGCTTCTGCCATCTGTTAACTTATCTGAATTAAAAATGATTTACCCCTTTGTTTTTGTTGTTAACAGTATCACGAGGATACCATTCACCAACAGCTACAAGGAAACACGTCCGCCCCGGAGGTAAATTGCCAACATATTTTTATACTTCGGTAGTTAGTGTTTTCCGCTTATGTCCGACACATCACTAAACATTATGTGACTTTTACTTCAATGTACTTTATTTACAGTTGTCCTATAACAACATCGTGAACGAAGATACATCTAACGTTTAATATGTATGTTAATTACCTGTAATTACTTGGTTTCCTTTTCTATGACAGTGATATTGTAAGGGGAAGTTGGACGTATTCATCACGGGCAATCTTCCATTTTTTAAGAAATCATCGAGACTGGTATGGTGGATTCATATCAAATAATAGGCCCTACCCTATTATAAAGTCACACAATTTACATTTGATTGAATAGTTTAATACTAAAAAATACAATGACTCTCTTATATTTTATACATTATATTGATTAAAATAACTATTTTAATAAAATATTATTATTAATATTTAATTTATTTTCTTTCATACCTAAACCAAATCCAAATCCGATTCTAAACTCTCTTACAAACCAAACGGCACCTAAGTACTACTCCTATAAAAGAAATATACAATGTAAATATTTAAATAAATACAAACATTGTGAAGACATGATGATATTGATATGCAATTCTATATAAATAAGTTTCTAGAAGGTGCAATTAATGCACCAATTGGGATAGTTGCACATATTCGGATGATATAGTGAGCAAATATTCGGATAATGTACACAAAAAATACTCAGATAATGTACATAGAATCTTGCAAGTTATATTCGAATGTCAGAAATATTTGGTTCTTATCCAATCTCAAGATTTGATTCGTTACGCCTCTATAAAATGGAGGATCGGTAAGTTAAACTACACACAACAAAATACTACTACCTTCGTCCTAAAATTATTGTCCACAAACAAGAAATACACAGTTTAAGAAAAATGCAATTGTCCACAAACAAGAAATACGCAGTTTAAGAAAAATGCATTAATTACTGCTTTGGTTTTTAGGAAAGCAAAAAAACACAGTTCTGCCCTTTGATAATTAATTACTGTTTTCTTTTATATTTGTAAATATCAATTTGGACTAATGGTAATATGATAAACTTAGACAAATCCAACTTTTATTTTTAGTAATGAACAATTATTTTTCGTTTCATAAAAGAAAGACTTCTCCTTTAATGCCTTAGCTTATTCAGATGTGAGGTTTGAAACTTGAAGTGATGAAGTGTCATCACCAACTCGTGCAAGAAGCCTGATCAAGTTAAAAGAAGAAATTATATTCATTTATTAATGAGGATAATATATTAGATTAAATGTTCATATATAGTGGGCAAATGTGTTTAGATAAAGTGTAGCATGGTCATACCTTGATCTGAAGTCATCAATTTTAGGAATCTCCTCATTGATGAAAAAATGGCTTGAGTAAAAGGTATTTGAAACGCTGACGGATTCTGATATAAGTAAAAATATAACACTTAATTTAGATATAACATTAAAATTTTATAACACAGGACAAGCTGTAAATAATTTGTTATATAACTGAAACAGAGAGTAGAAGCAAATACGTAATCCTGTGACACCACTTGATTTTAACAGACCTAGAATCCTAGAGACATAAACAATTATAGTTCAGGCTTACAGTTTAAACTGTATAGACTAAAAAACTAATCAAGTTCGCAAAGTCTATAAGTAAATATATGTTCGTATATGTATAATAACACATGAACCCTAATATGATAGTATGAACATTGCAAATATCCAGTTTCAACAACACTTTAACATTTGATTCTTCAATGTTTATCCAATATATCAGACATCAATATAACATTTAATGTAGACTTGTTATAAGCATTCACATACATTTGGTAAAAATTATGTCAATAATTGTAGATTATCATATATACCGTACAACATCAGTTACAACAAAAAAAATTGGCATAATTTATTTTTGTATTCGGACATACGTACCTCTGTACTTATGGACACTTCCAAACTGAAAGACGGACACTTTAATGTGATCTGATGAAGATTCCATTTTGGTCTTAAAGTCATCGATTAAAGCATCCCATGTGCATTTTAATTTTAGTCCCCTGTATGAACAAAAAAAATTGTCACTAAAAAGATAGGGGATTTGCTAACGAGTGCCCGCTGGGCACTTTTTAAAGTGAAAATATATGAAAATTTCGAGTGTGTTAAATTCATAATCACACTTAATTATAGTAAATTTTAAGCTTATTTAATGTTAATTAAATGTTTTTTTGATTAAAAAGAAAGTTTGAGTGTATTAATTGCACGTTAAATACATGCATTTATAGTTTAAAAGATGCCCGGTGGGCACTCATTAGCAAATCCCAAAAGATAATGGTAAAATGGTTACAATTGTAGTATATCATTTGAAAATAAATATAAGCATATAACTCACTCTATATTTGTCATCTCAACAACCATTCTTCTATTCTTTTTCTCTGTCCGATTACATCTGAAAATAAAACAAGATATGAGTTACATGTTTTAACTGCTTCAATTAAATTCAGATATATAGTTTTAGTAGATAAATTTATTGATAAAACTCACCTACAACTTGTTCTTCCTTAACATTGTCTTCAACAAATTCAGTAAAGGCACAAAAGATAACCCATACTTAGATGAAAAAACTGAATGAATAGCCTTTACTTTTATCTTCTTGTGAAAGTTAATCTTAAATGGATGATTGGCGACTTTGTACGGAGCATTATTTTTGACAACATTTTGCTCAAATTAACGCTTCTACCCTCCTTTAAAAGAGACTTGAACTGAGAAACCATCTTGTTACCAATTGTGGCACTTGTCCTTAAACCCTAATAAACACAAACATAAATATGCAATAGTTACAAACCTAAGACAAAATTGTTACAAACTATAGATGTATAAAAAAATATTAGCATATTGAAAATTTAGACCTCTTGATCCATCAGAATCATGTCCATGCTAGCCAAAGTGTCACCACCATAGTATACTGCCGCCACATACGAACAACCTTCGCATTGATGGAGAAAGTATCCTTCACTGTGTTAATGTTGCTGATAAGAAATGACTGATTAACCATCTTGAATAGTTTGTGGGTTTGTATCACAGTAGAAACTGATGATAACACTTGATGTAACACCCCTAAAATCGGATAGCAACGGAAGGTAACCGAGGGTGCTACTTCATAGCACATAGTGCAAGTTATATAAAACGACCTCTAAATGAGATGTTTTGATATATTAAACATTCGATATATAATAAAACATCAGAGTTTATGAAAGTACAAGGTCCCAACAGTTACATAAAACAAAAACGTTTTTGGAGTAAAGTTATCGAATGGTAAAATATGCAAAGTCTTCCAAAATATGTCATGCGACTTCCTTCCAAGACAACACCTTAAGGACCTGAGATAAACATGCTAAAATTGTCAAAAAATAATGTTGAGTGAAATTCATAGGTTTTATAATTAAAGTAGTGGGCCACAAGATTTCAGTTATAATTGACTAATGATGTACATTCAAAAGTCGAAAGCATGTTTGACTTAATGTAACCCAAAAAGTCATAAAACATTTATTATTGCACTAAGCTCATGACACCAAAACGTGTACGTTATGGCAAACCCCAATCAGGTTTGTACCCCAAACTGGGTGCTCTGTCACCCTAGTATCTATGTTAAATGTGTCCGTTTGACATGGTACTATTGTTGTATACCCGGACGGGGATTGTTAGTCCCAATAGATCTATTCACAGCATTCGCGTTCACTTCACACAAAGTAATTAATCGGTTCATGATATAAGGGGACTTAAAGACAGAAAATGTACTTAGGCAATAACATATCAGTCATAGCATACAGTTTAAACACTTGCGTCCATATGTAAAAATAGCATGTATTTCCCCCAAAGAGTTTATAAAACATTTAATAAGTAAAAGTGGGTTATGAACTCACCTTTTAGCGATATGATAAAAGTTAACAGAATAAACGTCGGGAAATGTCGAGAAATCCTAGATGCAACCTAAAAGTAACGTCGCGACTTAGAATATAAAAATATTACACAACAAATATAAATAAGTTTTTATAAAATATTTGGCATTGTACATAAAGTTTTAGTTTTTATAAAAATAATTCGGCCCAAATACAAAATCCAACTTAATATTTATAAGCCCAAAACAAGTATCCATATTAGTGTTTATAAGCCCAAAAATAAGTATTCAAAATTTATATTTTTAAGCCAACCTCAAGTGTCCAATTTATTTCTTATAAGCCCAATAACAAAGGGTTGTCCAAAATTTCTGGTTTTATCTAACTTCACGGGCCCGTATCTCCTTATTCGTAAATGGTCTCGGTTCGGTTCTTACGCCTACAGAAAGGTAAACGAGTCTATTTTTTGGATATGTGGGTCCGACCACTTCAGGTTTTGTAAAAATGAGGTCATTTGGTCGATTTTCTAACAAGTCCCAAATCCGAGTTTTTCATAGATTTTTACCGCCTCGAGAAAACGGACGTATCTCCTAAACCGTAAATCCGTTGAGGCCGATTCAAACGCCAAAATTTTTGTTAGCCTGTTATCTACAAGTTTTAGTCTTACCAAAATAGTGATTTCTATAAAAAAAATTGAGTTATAGTCCAATGAAAATCTGTGTGCTGTTTCCGACCACTTTCACCGTTTATTTTCTATCAAATTCATCGGGTATCGAAACGACTCGATCCACCCGGCCAAATGAAGCTAAGACATATACCTAGGTCTATATACTTTTTCCAAGTCATCACATTCCACAAAATTTTCCAGAATTCAATCACAACCTACTGATTCAAATCAGTCCCAAAACCAATGTTACAAATTCACTTTTATCAAGTTTTATAGTCCCAATAATTTATGTACAATGCCAATATTTATAAAAATAATCAATAAAGTATATAATTACATTCTTAACTCAGAAAATACAAGAAAATATAAAAATTTATAAGGGAAATTAATAGAAATCTATGAAACAATATCTTACAAAAAGATAAAAGTGGTGGGGAATCAAATGAGAAATCAACCAAAGTCTTCCACTAGGATAATAACCCAACTAAATACTTGCAATAAATTCCTCTTCACCAAGATTATTATGCCCATAAACCTTCTAAACACTCCAATTAAACCCTTAATTATAATCCCTATTAAGATGTCTTAAAAATATTTAACCAAGAAACTTTAACACAACTTTGTCAACCTAACTAATGTAGCCTAATACTTGCAAGAACCTTATAAATCTTTCACTTGACCCATAAAACAATCATGAAAAATCAGCCCCTAACCATAGAATAATGAT
Source organism: Tanacetum coccineum (assembly GCA_026074375.1). Classification (NCBI taxonomy): domain Eukaryota; kingdom Viridiplantae; phylum Streptophyta; class Magnoliopsida; order Asterales; family Asteraceae; genus Tanacetum; species Tanacetum coccineum. Next base: position 20,908 of record BQNB010046651.1, read on the forward strand.
GTTCTTGTAGAGATTAACACAAAGAACAACAATTAGCACTTGAAACCCTTAGATCTATGATAAGTTTACTTGAAAATTTGATATGGAAAGTGTGTTGGTGGTTTAAGAAGTGCACGACAAGGAGAAGGGATGCAAAGAGATAAATTTGTTTTCTTGATTATGAGAAGTGAAATGGATGAGATGGTGTTGTGGAGAGATCTAGACATGCAATCCTAAGTTACAAGTATCCTTGAAAAAATATGGTAAGGACAACTCAAGATTAACTTGGCACACCACATGGACACATGTCCATGTGGTTAGCCGTGTATTATAAGAAAGAGGGGAGGGGTTTTGGTTATTATTTTGTATAAATTTTAAATAAGTGGGTAGTTTTAGGGCTAACGGGTAAAGACGTAAAATATTGTAAGAGTTTAGGCGGAACCACGAAGCGAAAATGTAAATGATAAAAATAAAATTATAACATTTCGAATACTTATCTGAAATAATAAAATACGTAGAGCACATATACGAATATTTAATCGTAAGTCGGGTTCACGTTTAATAAACGTTTTATTACGAACGCGGGATAACCTATCCGGTTAAACGTATAAAGTAAATTTTACTCAAAAGCAAAATTAATAATAAAAGTATAGATTAAAATAATGACATGAAATTTTACGGAGTGTTACAGTCTCCAAAATTAAAATAAATAGTAAGAGTACAAGGTTAAATAATGACCCGACTAAAATTAAAATAAATAGTAAGAGTACAAGGTTAAATAATGACCCGACTAAAATTAAAATAAATAGTAAGAGTACAAGGTTAAATAATGACTCGAAAATTACGAATTGTTACAGTCACCCCCCGTTAAGGGAACTCTGGTCCCCAGAGTTCATCTAATGCCGTCAGATGGCGGAGTATTTGGGAAAAGGTGAAGGTACTTGCAATAACTATGTATACGCACACAAAATTTTGCTTTTTGGAAATATAAGTGGAAAATTGATTTTGACAAAAAATTATGGTGACTACTCTCAGCATAGCATGGTCCTTCCTGAATTATACATAGGTGATCAGGCTATGTATATTTAATGACTAAGAATGAAATGCTCATTTTCGTCAAACTAGTGTTATTTTTCTCAAAGTTAAATGGTATAAACCATATTGTTTATAAGGTAGTAACCAAAATGGTTTATAAAGTAGTAAAATAGTTCATAAGATAAAAGCAAAGATGTCAGCAAAATAGTTTTTGAAGTGAAAGCAAAGTAGCTTATAGGATGACAACAAAATAGCTTATAAGACGCAAGCAACATAGTTTATAAGACTATAGCAAAATGGTTTATAGGATGATTGTGCAAATGTTTATGAAGTATTAGCCATAACGATTCATAAAGTAACAAAACAGTTCATAAGATGAAAGCGAAATAGTTTATAAGATGACAACAATTTAGTTTATAGGATAATAGCAAAATAGTTTATAAAACGATAGATCATAGCAAGTATAAAGAATATCCGTACAAACGTAGAAACAGTCAAAGAAAATGAACGTAAAGAGTCATTTGTTCCAATAGACCGCGAACCGAAAGACTATAGAGAGTCATTCGTATAATTAATCGTTGCAACTAAAAAAATCAAATGTGTGGAAACTAGAAGGGGGGTTGAATAGTTTACAGGTTTGTTTTTCTTTTTAAAAGTTTGCTTTCAAAATACTTAGATTCGAGTTGTAAGTTTAACCAATCAACAATATGAATCAACAAAGTAAATATCTAAACTAATACTAAATAGTAATCACAACAATATAAAAGGATGAGAGAAGGAACAATCAAACCAAGACACCAAGATTTATAGTGGTTTGGCTACGAAGCTCTTCTTCGCCCTACTCCACTCTCCGAGTATCCTACTCGAGATTTCACTATGTCAACAAGCTCCCTTCAGGCGGAGAAAACCGTTTACACGTTGCTTACGTTATTTTCCGACACTAAGCTAAATGTCGAGTCCTAATCTTAGCTAGAACCAATCTACCACTTCACAATCACTATACACTCACAAGATCTACACTATCGGATATACACACAATCCGAATCACACAATTACACAAGATAATTACAATAAAGATTTGATACTTAGAAGAAGAGAGGAGAGAATCATAATAACAATCGTTTCTTGCGAATAACTGAATGTTCTTCTCTTGCACTTGATAGAAGAAAGATGAGAAGAAGAGATTAGATCACTTAAAACAAGATCTAAGAATGTTAGTGTTCAAGAGATTTAGAGAGAGAAATAAGTTTTTTAGAGAGAGAAAGTTATCTAAAAATTTTGTGCAAAGAGGTCTGATTTTCTGCTGGGAATGGAGCAGTATTTATAGGCAGGAAAACCCAACGGTCACTGAGGGCGGTCCCGGCGGTCCCAGATATATCTGGGGGCCGCCCAGTAGACTACGCTCCTGTTTTTGTCTTTTTGTGGGGAAGGTTGTATCTGTTATGGAACCTTCCATTTTGGGGGGAAAATTTGAATTTCAAATTTAAGTTTTAAATAAAACTTTTCTTTTAATTAGAAAATATTTTGTATAATTATTTTTGTGAAAATACTTTTGTAAAAATGTGATGGTTAAGAGAAAAATATTTTCTTGATCACTAATCATGCTTAATGATTTGTTTGTTCATACCTTAAGTGATTACTAATCTTAGAAATGGAATTTTACGATTAATAATTTGTAAACGTTTATTTTTATCGTAAACGTTTTTACATTTTGTTATTATCAAAACATTGAGAGGTCGAAAAATATAAATAACGTTTTTAGACATTATTTGTATTAACAATCTCCCCCTTTTTGATGATGACAAAATATAAACTCATTTTGTATAAAATTAAAGGTTTCAAATTATTAATGAGTTTTCATTCCATTTCTCCCCCTTTTTGTCGAATTCAAAAAGAATGATCGTCGAATTGTTGTAGAAAGAAAGAAGTCGACGATATCAAGACTCCCCCTTGATGTATGCTCCCCCTCGTTTGGGGCACCAAGGGATCGATCTTACAAAAATTGTTTGCTACAAAACAAAGTTAGAGGTACAAGTGCAAGACAATATATTCTCAACTAGTAGCACTCATAGCAATTCATGCAAGTTAAATCATAAAGTGGCTTCATTCATTACTTAATAAGCTCATACAAGAAGCATTGATTGCAATTGAAGCTAAATAAGAGATAAGATGAATTCATACTATAATAGTATGAATCATTACAAGATAAAGTAGATAAGCATAAAATAAAGACATATTTAAGATATAGAGCTACACTAGTGGATTCTTGAAATGTAGAAGATGCCATAATCAAAAGATGAGTTGTTTATTATTAGGGGAAATTGAGCTTTCGAGAGTGCTCAATTATGGTGAGGAGGTTGTTACTAAGGATGGAAATTAAGTGGAAGGACCAATGATGAGAGATTTGATACGATTAAGGTCATCTTTCAATGTATCAAATAGATTTCGGGTTTCCAAGCAACAATGACAAAATTCCTAATGAAAGTTTACTTGATCTAAATAAGGTAGAGGGATATATGGTGAGGTAGGAGGTGAAGGATTTATGGCTTCAATTGCTTGTTGGAGGTTAATGTCAAGCAGATTTGATAAGTGATGAATTTCATTTTGGTTTTGAGTTGAGTTTGTGGAGGTGAAGAGGACGAGAGAGAGTTATTAGAGATGGGAGAGGTAGGTGTAGTCCTATTTGGTAGAGGAGATGGTGGTGAAGGAGGAAGATCATGACTTTCTTTCCAAGGTTCAAGAATGGCCCTTAGGTATTTTCGTGAGTAGTCACGAGGGTATTTGCTAGAGGAAGACATGAGGATTTTTGAAGATTTAGAAGAAAAGATTTGAATATGAGTGAGGAGGATGAATAAGATGATGTTAAATAGGTGAAGTTTATGCAAAGCATGGTGGTTGGGGAGGAAACATCTAAAAGATGTTTGGTTTATTTGGGAAAGGTATAGTTGTGGCTGGAGTAGATAGGGATAGGTATGCTGAAAAGGAGAAGACAGGAAGAATTTAGTAACTTCCTCTGTTGGCAGTCCCGTAAACATGTGGCGGTCCCATATATATTTGGGGGCCGCCGTGTATTTTAGGGGGCCGTTTTCTGGAAAGTTATGAAATTCTCCATATGTCGCCTTTTTCAGGGTTACCCAGAAATAAGAAGGTTTGAAGGAAGATTGTGGCATTTCTTATATTTTCAAGAATAACGTAATCTAGCAAAGATGAAAGGCATGCAATGTATCTAGGTGGAAGCATGTAAATGACATAAAGTCTATAAAATGTCGCATAACAAGCAACAATAGTGATTAAGGGAAGTTATATATTTACTAGAATATATCATACTAATATCTAGTTTAATTCTAGTAGCAAGATAATCCTAACAAGTGATCGTGTTACGTTGCCACATCTAATTTACCTGTGATGATTATGATGCGCACATCGAACATCTTCCAATCATATTTCAATCATGAATCCATCTAAATTACTTAAGAGTCAAATTTTACAAACAACAACTATCATTTATTCGTTAATATAAAGAAGTACAATTAGGCAAAACTGACTACGATAGATATAAGCATGCATAATATATATAAGTACTTATAGTGTATCAGAATGTTTTCATGCAAACGCAAGTGTTTAGGATTGATGAAATTCAGAAAGAATCATCCATAGGCAAGTTATTTTAACCCGTACAACATACTTAAGTTATACTAAGTTATATAAGTTTATGTACTTAAGCTTCATACAAGTTAGTATAAATAATATAATTAAATATGTCACCATGCTTATTTTTATATTGCTCACTTCTTCATATTTTTTACAAAATTTCTAAGGGCCATTTCTCTGATTGACCTTAAAGTCCACACGATCTGCTCATCTTTGAATCTGAACTTGAGTACGGTGATATATTTTAGTTTGACGAGTGTGTAAAAATGTTCTAACGTGAGGGTCTATGATTAGGTGGGTTTTGAATAAACTTTAGGAACTTGCTTGTTAACTGATTAACTTTAACAAATTAGGGGATGGTAGTTGCAATTGCACGCACATGAAGTGTCCCTCTTTTCGCAATTTTCCATCTTCATCATCGTTATAGTTGAGTAGAGATGGATGGTTTGTGTCAAAGGGCTGAAGTAAATAATTATGAAGTGGGATAGATGACCTCTTTAGCTCGATGCCACGATCCTATTTAGTCTTTCGCTCTTGTGAGCGGTAAGAAATTCAGTGACACGGATCGTACAAAACATAAAGATAGACTCGTTGTACAAAAGTCATGATTTTTCATTCATGACAAAACTTATACCCAACGGGTAATAAATACCATGGGAGAATTAACCTCTTTTATTTAGTGACCTTTCTCCAGTTCGTCTTATGCTCATATAATATGGCAAGGTTGAACCTTTTCTAGAGTTACAAACACAATTAAGCATGTTAAACAAAGACTACGATGGAAACATGGTCCTCGATTAATCCCCAAACTGAAGACAATTTTACCATAAATAATTTCTTCTAAGGGTTTTAAAGTAGACACAATTTTACGAGTGAGAATTTGATGATCTTGGACATCAATTTCTTGCTCATGACGGATGCGAGTGACTTGGCCTTCTCGATCAATTCGAATAAGCGAAATGATGTCATCAGGAGAATAAGGGTTGGTTTGATATGGACCTTACGAAGGGACACCATATGCCAACTCATTAAGTGACCATTTGTCAGTAAAGACACAATCACCCTCACAAGGTATGTCAAGAATTTGAGCAAAATCTTCAAGAGAGTAAGAAAAGAATTGATTTTGAATTACGAATTCGGACAACACATTTGACCCTAGTCAGATATAGTTCAATTGAATGTGCTATAAAATTACAAGTATATGATGCAGGACATAAATTTTGGTCATTATTTCGCAAGAAGACACTCAAATTCGACAAAATTAAATCAAAGATACCGAACATAATGTAGATCGTAAAGATCTCAAAAATAACCACCGACCCTAAGATGTTAACAATTGTTTCTAGGTTTTATTTATCTTTTCTTCTTTTTATAGGTGTACGATTTTCATTGTGAAATCTTTGGGATATAATGCTTGTATTTCTTATAGTCTTCAGTTGATTTACGAGGCATGATTACCTAAAAAGAAGTTAAGTCACAATTTTATTAAGAATCTTTTACTTGTATAGATGTTATTGAACATTATTCTAGTGTGTGCCTAAATGTAACCAATGTGGAGTAATGATTACACTCGACTCTAAAAAATTTAATATCCTAAGGGATGATCCAAAACGCTCAATTAGTTTGATTTTTGCATTCATCCACAAACATGTCGAAAAAAACAATATGTATATAATTATTTGTGTAATAAATATAATATTATCTAAAAATAAAATAATTATGATTTATTATTTTGTATTATATATAAAAATATTTACTATTATAATTATGATCATTATTATTATTAATTAATATGAAAATTGAAATTATATTTTTTATATTGAATAATTGTTTCTCGCCCACTTTGTTACTGAGTTCATTATTGCATGTGTTGAAAATGTTTAAAAACGTTTTTAAGTTGTATTAACAATGCATAACAACAATTTTATTATGTTCCTAACGTGAGTGATTTGAAAATAAAATTGGGGTTTTGGTTTGAAATTAATTTTTCGACAAACTCACTAATGTATGCAAATCCTATGTCTACGGGAAGCATATTAGTTATACATTATAACCTAGTAGTTCTAATTATACAAAATTGAAAGAAAAATGAAAAATCCCCAATTTCAATTTTTGTGTTCATCATGAACCCTAGACTTAAATTGAAAGAAAATAGATGAAATGACTTACAATTGATAATCTTTGTGATGTTGTGGATGATTATAGGTGTTGATTAGATCTTCAATTTAAGTTTTAACAGTTAATTTTGAGTTTTTAGGTTGTTTTGTTCGTTTTCGTCACTTGCAGCAGAGAGGGGGTGTTTGGTTTTGTGTTTTAGAATTTTTTTAACCAAGTGTGAAATATGGTGTCTGCTGTTGGCGGTCCCATATTATCAGGCGGTCCCAATTATATTGGGGGCCGCCGAAGATATAGGGGCCGCCCTCATTGAGGGAGTTTAGACTTAGTTTTGACAAAGATTTTACAAAGAAGAGTGACGTTTTAATTTGCATTTCGCAAATCAAAAATATCTAACTAGCTTCGGATGAAGTAGTTAAATTGTAACGACGAGGAATGGAACGCGAACTAGAATTGAGATAGAAGAAAGGGAAGCGGACTAATACGATTTATGGAATGTGCTCCATCATTCCTAAACCAAGACGTAGATAGTTAAACGATTTATTTTTAAGGGGTTTCATAAGAATGTCAGCGATGTTGTCGACGGACGGCACTTTTTCGATTGAGATATGTCCTTTCTGGACATTATCACGAAGAAAGTGATGATGAATTTTGATGTGTTTGGTTCGATAATATTGCACTGGGTTTTTGCTAAGGTCAATCGCGCCTTTATTGTCACATATGATCGGGATAAGAGCTTGTTTCATCCATAGTGCTTGTTGACATGCCTTTTCAGCGCTTACGTATTCGGCTTCAGTAGTGGATATAGCAAGAGCGGTTTGTTTCTTCGAGAACCAAGATGTCAAACAACATCCCACGAACGTACAAATACTGCTAGTGCTCTTTCGGTCCACATAATCTTCTGCATGATTAGAGTTGGCATATACTACTATTTCTATGCCGATACCATAATCCTAACTGCGTAGTGCCTTTAATGTATCGGAAGATACGCTTAACCGCTTCAAGGTAAGAGGTTTTAGGATCCTCTTAGAAGCGGGCATAAAGGCAGACACTAAACATGATATCGGGCCTATTTGCCGTTAGGTATAATAAACTACCTATCATGCCTCGATACTTGGTACTATCTACCGACTCACACTCTTCGTCTTTCGTGAGTTTGGTATCGGAGGACATGGGGGTTTTCATTGGTTTAGATTCTTCTAAGCCAAATTTCTTAAGCATTTCTTTAATATATTTAGATTGATTAAAGAAAATACCATCTTCCATTTGTTTTATTTGTAGTCCAAGGAAGAAGTTAAGTTCACCCATCATGCTCATCTCGAACTCGTCATGCATGATTTTGGCAAATTCATCACACATGTCTTGACAAGTCGAGCCGAATATAATGTCGTCGACATATATTTGAACGATGATGAGGTTTGAACTTTTCTTCTTAGTAAAAAGAGTGTTATCTACCATTCCTATTTTATATTCATGTTTAATAAGAAAAGCTTTTAATCTATCATACCAAGCTTTGGGTGCTTGTTTAAGACCGTATAAAGCTTTCTTTAGTTTATAAACATGATCCAGTTTTTCAAAGTCAATGAATCCTAGAGGTTGTGCCATGTATACCTCCTCATTGATAAAACCGTTTAGGAATGCACTTTTTACATCCATTTAGAATAGCTTAAAATCTAAAGCACAAGCATAAGCTAATAGTATCCTAATTGACTCAAGTCTAGCAACTGGGGCATAAGTTTCATCATAATCGATGCCCTCTTTTTTATTATAGCCTTGAGCTACTAACCTAGCCTTATTTCGAGAAACAATACCGTTCTCGTCTAACTTATTTCTAAACATCCACTTAGTTCCTATAATTGTCATATTCCTAGGTTGTGGAACTAACTCCCAAACGTCGTTAGCAATGAATTGATTTAATTCTTCTTGCATAGCGACTATCCAACTTTCATCCGCTAAGGCTTTATTCACATTATTGGGTTCTATAGTTGATATAAAACAAAAGAAGTTACTTTGGTTTTGGTCTTGTAATCTAAGGGTTCTTTGGTTAAGGTTTCCTATGACATTTTCTAATGGATGGTTCCTAGATTCCTTAATATTGACTATTTCGCCAATCTCTAATGTTTCATCCTCAATGTCATTTTCTAGGTTTTTCTTTTCGGTAACCTTAATTGCTTCTTCTTCATCTAAGTCATCATCCGCCAAGGGTTATGTCTTAGAGGGTGGAGGAGTTTCATCGAATGTCACGTTGAGTGATTTTTCGACTTTCCTAGTATGTTTGTTAGGGATGATGTAGACTTTACTATTTTGCGAGTAACCTAAAAAGATACTTTCGTATGACTTTGGGTCAAACTTTGTAAGGTAGTCTTTAGTGTTTAAAATGAAGTACTTGCTTCCAAACAATCTAAAGTAATCTAGAGTAGGTTTCCTACCTTTTAAGAGTTCGTAAGGTGTTTTTTCGAAGATGGCTCTAATTAGGATTCGGTTGAGAATGTATGTTGAAGTGTCTACTGCGTTACACCAAAACTTTTGTGGTAACGATTGCTCATTCAACATAGTCCTACTCATTTCTTGAAGTGTCCTATTTTTCCTTTCAACCACGCCATTTGATTAAGGAGTGCGTGGAGCTGAGAAGTTATATGTAATTCCATTGGCATTACAAAACTCTCTAAATTGCACCTCATTATCAAATTCTCTACCGTGGTCGGTTCTTATTGACACTATTGTACATCCTAATTGGTTTTGAATTTTTTACTAAATAGTTTGAATTGATCGAAGGCTTCGGTTTTGTCCTTAAGGAATCTAGTCCAAGTATACCTAGAGTAGTCATCTACTATGACTAAGGTGTAGCGGTTTCCTTCGTAACTCCGTATGGCGGATGGACCGAAGAGATCCATATGAAGGAGTTCTAAGCATCTAGTCGTTGAGACTATATTCTTAGCCTTATGACTAGCGTGAGCTTGTTTTCCAATTTTGCAAGCATCACAGAAGTGTTGATCAAACTTAAGCTTAGGTAAGTTTCTAACTAATTCCTTAGATGCTAACGATTGAATAAGACGCATATTTGCGTGACCTAATCTCCTATGCCACAATGTGAAATTTTAATCAATCATTGCTAGACAAATTTGATATTTAGGCTTATTTTCTAATTTCATCACGTATAAGTCTTTCTTCCTAATACCTCTACCTATGACTTTACCATCCTTAGTGATTTCACTATCATGTTCAGAGAAAGTTACTCTACACTTATTATCACATATTTGTCCTATACTTAACAAGTTAAATCTTAAGTTATCTACATGTTCTACATTATCTATTTTGAGAGAGTCATTCAAAATCGTACCTTTGCCAATGATGTTACCGCGAAGATTGCTACCAAAAATAACATTACCTCCGTTGTATGCCTTGTAGCTTGAGAAGAGCTTTCGGTTACCCGTCATGTGTTTGGAGCATTCGCTATCTTTAATCCACTCATCGGGTTCCAAGTCGACTCCAAGACATATCTATTTATATCATATAACATCTCAAACATTTGGTCCATAATATCTCATGGGTCCAAAGTTGTTAGTGCTAAACATCCCTTGCATTTGATGCAATTGGTTGGGATTTGGAAATGGAAGGTACATTTCCCATGGCATGTAAATTTGACGTTGAAAATTGTTCCAAGTTACAGGAAAGCCACAAGGTTGATTTTGTCGACCAACGTTCCTTTTTTATTGCGGTGTCTTAGGACGAGGATAATTATTAATGACACTTTTAGGTGGTGGAGTTTTTGATCTAAAATTGGGTTTTGAAAATCCAACTCCGGGTTTTGACAATGGCTTATAAAATTGTTTAACTTTATTATCACTGGCAACGGGAACTTTGACATTGTTTACTATTATGTGTTTTGGTCTAGGACCCAAAATAGATTTTTGAAAGGAGACACTTTTCTCAGATCCAAGCGTAGTTACTGGTAGCGGTCCCATAATTGCTTTGGGGGCCGCCTGAACACTAAGGGGGGCACCCATGTTTATGGGACCTCCATCAGAGGACGCCTTTTTCTGACAAATTTTATTTTCTTAGTTCCACTAGATGATGCTTCAAATGAATTAAACCCTGAACCAAACTTTTCACCGGAGGTTTTTTTAGTACTTAACATTTCATTTAAGCAATGTGTGCTTTTTTCAAACTTGGTTAGTTTAAGAGCTTCCTCTTTAAGCTTTTCATTTTCAATTTTAAGCATATGACATTTTACACATTCGAGATCAACTCCCTTGTTTTTCTCAAGTGTAGACACTTTTTCTTTTAGAATACTAAGTTCTTTTTCTAAACTATTTCTAGTGGCTTTTAATCTTTTGTTTTTAGTGATTATCTTTAAACTCATTTAGCATAGTTTATCATATTCATTATCTAATACTAAATAATCTATTGACGAGTTTTCATCACTAAAGTAAGAGGATTCGGAACATACCTCACTTGATGCTTGAGCTACGAGACACGTTTTGTTTTTGACCTTCTCATCATCTTCTTCACCGCTATCACTCCAAGAACCTCCGACAAAAGCTCTTTGGTTCTTGTCTTTCGGTGGCTTTGGACATTCTCCAATAAGATGATTCGGGTCGCCGCATCTAAAGCATTTTCTATCACTTTTTCCGTTTTTGTCATCTTGGCTTCTTTGGAACGTCTTTTTGTCGTTCCGAGGTTGTCTCACGAATTTTTCTCTTCTTTTGAAGAACCTCTTGAAGTCTCTTACCGCCATGGCGTACTCTTCGTCTTCACTTCCGGAAGTTGAACACTCTTCATCACTAGATTCTTTCTTAGCCTTTAAAGCAAGATATTTCCTTTTAACCTTTGCTTTGACTATTTCGGAATCTTTCTTAATGATCATTTCGTGAACTTTGAGGTTCCCGATAAGTTCATCAAGAGATAGTGACGCTAAGTCTTTCGACTCTTCAATCGCCGTGACCTTTGCTCTCCATTTATGATGTAGAGCCCTATGAAACTTCCTAACATAATTCTTGCTAGAATAATCTTCATCAAGAGCTTTTAGACTAGTAATAATAGTGTTAAATCTAGCACAAGCACTATCTATAGATTCATATTCAGAAATGATGAATTGTTCATATTGATGAACCAAAAGGTCGATCTTATTATCTTTGACTTGATTATTACCTTGATGGGTGATTAACAAAGTTTTCCAAATTTCTTTTGCCTTGTTACACATGAAAATTCTTTCATATTCTTTTTTAGGCAAAGCATTATAAATAACCATTTTAGCTTTGTTGTTTTTCTATGACAATCCATCTTTTAATGTCCATACTTAATTCATATTTTGTTCTTATTTTCCTTGTAAAGTGAGCTTTTGTGTAGAACAAGATTATCAAGGGATGAACTAGGAGCATTTGTGAACAAGATTAAAGCAAGATAATCGAGCTAGGGTTTTTGGTTTTAGTTTCTTGAATTCGGCAGCCAACAACACCATATAACAACACCATATAGGTGTTGTGTTTGATCAACTTCTTCTTCTAATTTGTGTGGTAAGTTACCCCTTAAAACCCTAAGAAGTGTGTTCATGCATGTTCTTGATTTTGATTTTTATGATCATGCATGTACTTTTTATAATTGATCTTGGATTAATCTTGAATAAGGATGATATGGATTAGTAGTTATGTTACCTTGTTGTATTTTGGCCTTGTGATGGATTAATTGAGGATTTGGAAGTGTTTTGGATTGAATTGGAATTTTAAATTGCGGATTGTTTCCAGGTCAGTAGGGAAACGTGGTGTTTTCTCAATTTTTTGGCTTAGAGTATGTAAACAAAAGACATGGGTGGATAGATATAGGTCTTAGGTACATGTGACGATTTGGACGCTTTTATATCATGTAAGATCCCAATAATCACTTCATAACATATAACAAACCACGAATCGAAGAAGAAAAGAGAAGAAGAAATGAAGGTTTTAGAGAGAGAAACAAGAGAGAGAGTTGAGAGAGAATATAGAAAAGGAAATGAGAAAGATATATTAAAGTGAACTCTTGCTTACCTTTTCCAAAGAGGAAAAGGTATATATACCCCGACACTTTAAAGTGACGTGCGGGATATTTGACTAGGACCCGGGCTCGGGTTTTGCTTGGGATTAAACCCGAAACATATACAATATTAGCTTAACTATCGAGCCCGATTCCCGATATTATACTATTACAACATTAACTAATTAAATGACCGAGACTCGTACACGTAATGAACGAACTTCCTGTTCGGCTCAATATTTTGAGGCTAACAATCTCCCCCGAAGTGAGTTCATTGATGACACTCCTTCATGAGATAAATGAGATTGTTTTTTTCGTTTAAGCTCATGTGGTCTTGGTCTTTCTCTTTGTTCTTTGTTGTAGGTTTGTTCCTTCATGCTTTGCGATCTAGACTTTGAGCCTTTGTCATTGTCTTTATCGTCTTTGCCATCTTGCGATCTTGTGTCTTTGGCCAACATTCTCATACTATGCCTCATCTTGAAAGCTTCAAATCAGAGTTAGCGGAAGTCTTTGTCTTTATCTTGAGCTTTCATGATAGATTGTCTTTGTAGAATGAGCATGAACATGTGGTAATGAATCGACTTTGGTTGATTGGGATATTGTCACCACCGTTTTAACCTGCAGGTTTACGTTAGTGATAATCAAGAAAATTGATTTGAAAATCAATCGACATGTTACTTGTAAAAGCGTTTTTGTAACACATCGGGAGTTTTAATCTTTTTATCAAAATTCATCAACCGTCAATTCATTTACTGGACCAAATCGATATCCAGTTGTCACAAGTTTGATTATAAGAAATCTCGCAAGTCACCTACCAAAGACTTATTTGAGGTTGACGGCAACTCAAGCAGGATTTCCATCTTCATTGTGAATACTAAAAGTATCACTCTGATGTTCTGGCAAATATCACAAGGATATTGCGTAGGACTCTTGTTAACAGCTTGTGAACTTGATGATGTCACAGAGTTTTGTAATGGAATTGTTGGTCCTGACGAGATTTAGATTGATCACTTGGCTCTAAAACTCGATTAGTGCATTTTTTTTTTAGTACTCGGAGGCTTGAGGCATGATTTGCCACCTATTCAATTATCAACGGATCTCAGAGAGAGATGTCATTGAAAATTAGTGTAACTCCGTGACAATGAACAGGTTTCTTTCAAAGAAACTTGAATGGTTTGGGAAGAGGTTGTGCATTGCATCACTGGTTCCATGATGTCGTTTTCAAATACCAACAATCATTTTTGATTCTTAAGATTAGTAATGACCCGTTTCTACCTGAAGTTTGTTGTGGAGCTCTTCTTTGTTTACGAACCTTTATCCATACATTATCTTTTCATTCTTCAACGCCATCAATGCTTACTCAGGACGTCATTACTAACACCTTGTTGTGATTGTTCCAAGATAGCATCAATCTTAGACGCATTATTCCCCATATACATTCATCTCCAATCAACCTAATGACTGCAATTTCTAACTTGGATTATCCTGGGTAGATCCACTGGTTCTGGTTGGATCATAGGATTGATTCCTAACCTAACTACCTTTTGACTTCAGAATCGTCTTGAAATTAAGATGTTGTTAGGTATAAGATCAAACCATAAAACCTTTTTTTAATGTTCAGCACATTGATTCAATTAGATCATATTTTAATTACATTTTCTCCCCTTATTTTAAATATAAACACTTAGATTTTGAAAACCTTATGAAATAAAAATATGACTTGAAAATTCCTATGGGGAGAAAATAGTTCACATGAATGGGTTTGGAACATTTTGATAATGTTTTGAATACATAAGAGTTGTCGTTGTTGATGTATCCAAGAACATTAAAACTTTGTTTTTCGAAAAACTCCCCCTCAAAAATAGGACCAATTGAAAAAATGTTGTCTTTTAAAACATTATGAGGGATGGAGTTGTACTTATACAAACATACTCACGCGACTACACCTTCTTCTTGAGGTTTTCACTATAATGAGACTTTCCCTATAACGCGGTTATACCAGTCATAAGATCTGTAATGATATATTTTGAGATACCCATTTTGATGGATTAAATATCCTGGACAAACCTAGCCAAAATTTTTGGTAGATTGAGAAGTGTAGAAACACCGAATTTTGCTGAATAAAGTTATCAGCGTCTTGTTTAGAACGAGTTATTAAACCTTAAGTCTTTCCTTGGTCACACAATCGGATAACACAAATTTAATCTCGGGACGAGATTTCTTTAAGGGGTAGGTACTGTAACATCCGAGAATTTTCGGAATTTTTAAAGGAGATATAAGTTATTCCTAGGTTGAATTATCAAAACGAGTAGCTAAATCACGTTTTCATTATTCGGACTCTAAAGCAATTTGATGTAAAACGACATTCCTGACAACTTTTTAGTTTTGACCGAGATCCGAAAACAGTCAGAAGGTGACTGAAATGTCCTCGCAAAAATTTTGAGCACAACGCGTACCGACCCAAAATAATTAAATTTATATTTAATTATCATAATTCATTAACTAAAAATATTTAATAAATTAATTATATTGTTAATCGAAAACGTTTGTTAAAAACGCAATTATTGAAGTTAAAAATTCATTTTACGGATAAAGTTTATCGGAAAAATATATAAATGAATAACAAACATTTTAAATAAATGTTATGAAACAATTATGAAATAAAATCGTGTAAATACTCATTTTTATCAGAAAAATGATTTGGAAAACAATGGCGCAAGTTTCGAGATTTGAATCATCCGTTAACTAGTTCAAACGTGTCCCGAACCACTCTTTATCGAAACTATATTAAAAAGTTACAAAATAGACCCTAGACTATTGGGTATTATCATTTCTTAATATAATTTTTATTATATATAAAAATTATATATCATTTTTTTTCATTTCTATAAAACAAAACACACACACACAAATATACACTCTCTCCCTCCTCTCTCTCCCCCACCGCCGGCCACCACTGCCCCGCCGCCGGCCACCACCTCCGGCCACCGGAAAACTTTTCCGGTGGATTTCTCCGGCGAACACCAAATGTGTTCCTCTTCTTCCGATCTACCCAACCCACTACCCCACTCGCCCTCACTCGCGTTTTTCCCTCCCCCTCTTCTCCGGCTGCTGTCCCACCGCAGCCAACACCGTCATCACCACGCCACTCCCGTTGCCGTCATCACCATCATCGTCATCAACTCATAAACAGCAGCACCACAACCACCACAGGCGCACCATGGCGGTGTCGGGCTTGCGGTGGTGACCCCACTTCTGCCATAAGGGTGTTTGGTTGTTCGATTTAGCACCAAGGGGTGCGTTGGGTTCGTTGGGGTGTTCGTCTGTGGTGGCAGCCACCACCGTAGGGTGCGTGTGGGTGGCGGCCACCACCAAAAAGGGTGCGTGTGGTTTATGGCAAAAAGGGGGTGTTCGTGTGGGATTATAACAGCCATGGGGGTGGGTTCGTTTCGGTGACAGCCACCGCACCACAAGGGTGCGGCTGGTTTGTGTCTTACCACCACCACCAAGGGTGCGTCCGGTTTGTTGTTGTCGGCCGAAAAGGGCGGCAGCCGCCACCACGGGGTGAGTATGGTGGGCTGCCGCCGCTATAGGGTGCGTTCGGGGGGTTTATAGCAGTTAGGGGTGTTTGTTTTTGGGGTTGGCAGCCAAACGGGGGTGTTTGGTTTGGGTTTGGCACGAGTAGGGTGCGTTTGGTTTTGGTTATAAACGGGTAGGGTGCGTTTGGCTGTGACAGCCACCCTAAGGGTGTGTTTGGTTTATGGCAGCCATAAGGGCCGCGTTTGGTTGTGGGTTTAACAGCATAAGGGGATGTTTGGTTGGGCAGAAAATACTAAGGGCATGTTTGGTTTAAGTTATCAAAGGGGTGTTTAGTTTTAGGGATGACAACATAAGGGTTATGTTTGGTTTAAGAGAGAAAGACACGAAGGACGCGTTTGGTTTAGCGAGACAACGAGGGTTCGTTTAGTTTATATAGCAAATCAACAAACAAATGAAAATAACATTAGGTTTTATAAATATTAAAACTGGACTAAATTGGTGGTTTAAATTGGTTAAATAAATATAATGTTTATTAGTTGTTTAGTTTAGATATAATATATATATATATATATATTCTCCCTCTCTCTCCCCCAAAGTATCTGGCCAGCCACCACCACCGCCGGATCCGGCCACCACCGTCGCGCCGCCGCCGGAAAACTTTTCCGGCGAACACCAAAGTTGATTCTTGTCACCCGATCTACCCGTTCATCATACTCACTCGCCCTCACTCGCGTTTTTCCCTCCCCCTCCTCTCCGGCTGCTGTCCCACCGCAGCCAACACCACCATCACCGCCACCTCACCGTCGCCATCATCATCATAACCAACACCACCATCCTACCACCCACGCCACCACCACAGCCGCCACTAGAGGGTGCGTGTGGTGGTTATAGTTAGCACCAAGGGTGCGTTTCTTGGTTGGTAACACTCGAAAAGAAAAGAAAAGAGGCGTGTTCGTTGGTTGTTGTTGTCACCGAGACCACCACCATAAGGTGGTGGTTCGGTCAGGTCTGCCGCCGCCACGGCCGCACCATGGCGGTGCCGGCTCGTGGTGGTTTTGAGTTTGGTTGTTCAATTTAGCACCGAGGGTGCGTTCGGGTTGGGTTTTAACATGAAAAGGGTGCGTCGGGTTGTTCGTTGCGTCGACTAGGGCGCGTTTGTTTCGCGGGTCAGCCGCCATAGGGTGCGTTTGGCTGTGTGGACAGCCATTAGGGTGCGTTTGGCTGTGACAGCCGCCCTAAGGGTGTGTTTGGTTTATGGCAGCCATAAGGGCCGCGTTTGGTTGTGGGTTTAACAGCATAAGGGGATGTTTGGTTGGGCAGAAAATACTAAGGGCATGTTTGGTTTAAGTTATCAAAGGGGTGTTTGGTTTTAGGGATGACAACATAAGGGTTATGTTTGGTTTAAGAGAGAAAGACACGAAGGACGCGTTTGGTTTAGCGAGACAACGAGGGTTCGTTTAGTTTATATAGCAAATCAACAAACAAATGAAAATAACATTAGGTTTTATAAATATTAAAACTGGACTAAATTGGTGGTTTAAATTGGTTAAATAAATACAATATTTATTAGTTGTTTAGTTTAGATATAATATATATATATATATATTATACCTGGAAAACGCGTGCATTTGAAATATTGGAAAGCGAATAACTGCAATATATATTGATTAAGGGAAAAACGTTGAGTTTTACGTATATGGGAAACGTTATATAAACGGGGAAGTCAAGATGAAACTTATATAATTTCCTATATAAGGGAATAATTTATATGTTAAAGATATATAAGAATATAACTGTACGAAAACCTGACAACAAACAAAAACTATACTTTCACAAGGAAACGAA